>JASVEL010010392.1:0-77431 GCA_032618575.1 Nicotiana noctiflora
GTGACATCAATAAACCCCCACAAATTTCTCCTATCTTCTTGAATAGGTCAAGACACCAAAGATGCAGCCGGAGACCCACCATGTTGACCACCAATATTTCGCTGGTGAAACGAGGGTCGGGACATCCATCGTGCTCCACCCATCTGTCTAGCTTTAAGAAGTTCCCAACTTCCCATCGAACTACCTGTTTACTCTTACAAGAATTTCTGAAGCTCGAGACTCGTCAACAAATCGAAAGGGATATGGCGTGTCCCCCAGTTGCAATATTTTCAGTCCGTCCTTGACGTTCCATGCCTCTGCTACCCGGTTCCTAATAGCCTCGGGAGAACCAACCCATTTGGAGAAAGCCCCAATCAGACAAGATTCCAAGAAACCCTTGCGCCTAAGCGTGTGCTCCCCGGACAGCGAGAAGTGCGGCTCCTGCCCTATGTCGAGCTTCTGATGGCATCTATTCTTCCCCCAACTTCTTGGAATGGACAAGAGACAGCTTTGATGAAAGACATGTTTTCCAGTTTTCTAGATTCTAGAGAGAAGTATGAGATCTCTCTAGAACCCATCGTATTCTAAATGCTGCTGTCCTAAAAGCCTCGCGAAAAGGCTGATGGGAGAAGAAGAAGTGAGATCTTGCCGGACAAAGCCTCAAAGGTTAGAATATCAGTAATCACAGTGGGTGAAAACATGATATAGGAAGGGAAAATAGAAAAAGTCGGAATCTGGGGTTTATTCGCCGGAAAATAGAGTCAATGGATTTTGGTGCAACTGAAATGGGTAGGCTCGGAAAAGCCTCGAGAGAGGCTTTCTGAAGAAGAAAGTTTGAAAAGTTGCCGGAAAAAGCCACACGCGCTGGCACGTGGCTGAGATCTCGCCGGTAAAACAGTCATATTGGCCATGCGTGAGGGCTTGGTTGCCAGAGAACTTTACTGGGGTTTGGTCGCGGGAAGCTTAGCTCTTGATGGGAGTGATAGAGTCCTAGGAAGTAGAAGAAAGAGAGGAGTCTCGGTGAAAGTGCCTGGGAGCATTTCTGTTACATCTGCATTTCTTAGTATTTCAAAAGATGTTCTCCAAGCATATTTTTTACATCTGCATTTCTTATTATTTTTGGATTAATTACTGAGAGTTTCCTTTCCAATTTTCTGCATCAGTTCATAACGAGTATGGCTAAGCAATTTTCAGTGGTGTCGTAGAACAGTTTGTGTGGAATCATTAACAAGTTTAGCATTGTAGATGTGATTTCCAACCTGAAGAAAGAAAAGTTTGCTGCTGCTGAAGCCAGTGATATCTCTGTCTTCTTGGACCGGGCATTTGTTCGGCTTGAAGCATGGTTCAAATGGTTTAACACTACCCAGTCTGGTAAATTTCCTCTCTTGTGAATTTACCTTACAAAAGGATATACCTACTCTTTTTGCTACTGGATAAGCTAAGAAATTAACTGCTATGTCATTAAGTATCTGTTTAACTTCATGTTGGATGTAAACAATTTTGAGAAAGCATTTAAGATAGCCTTCAGCTTTCTGGTGATCTTAGAGTTGTCTTATTCCTAGGTGTAGAATTAGTGGTGATCATGCTTCACGTGTCAGCTTGAATTCATCTGTTCATTTATTCCTAGGTGCCCTTTTGAGTTTGTTCCTTTGTAAATCAGAAGTGACAATACCCTTGGACGTTGCGATCTTCTTTATGAAATGTTTAAAACTGCAGCAGCAGTGGAAGAGCAAAAATTTTCAATTGGGGGAAAAACCATTTTCTGTACTTTATGTAACGAAAAAAGCAACTATATCAGCAAGGTCTACATCAAACAGGAATCTTTATCATTAGGAAGTAGCTTTGAGCTTTCACCAGCAATTTGTGATTATTAACCAAGTTTAGATAAGGGTTCACTGTTGGGTCTCTTCCTCTTAATTTTCTTAAAGAATAGCTAGGAAACAACCCCATTTACCCATAGCCTTATTCGATGTAAAAATAATTAAGCCTTGATCCTGAGGAGGAAAATAATTTGTTGGCTTAATTTAGAAGATATATCTTCTAACTCGGGCTTTTCCCTCGGGGTTCTGAACCAATGTTTCTCCGCCCAATCTGTTTCTGATATTTCTTTGAGTTCTACTAATACCATAGTATGTGTTTTAACCTGTTAAGTATTGCAATTCCAGGAAAGGAACTGAGCAGCTATTACTGGCATGGAAGAGATGCTGCTACGATCCGTGAACTAAATCCTAAGGTTTTGATCTAAACATATCTATGCTGAAAACATATCTGCTGATGTGTTTTTGCTTCCTTTTTCCAGAAGACTGGATAGGTAGTATCATTTTCATGTGTATTTTTCTTTTCCTTTCATCAAGTCTAATTTCTGATATGCCCCTGGGCTTTGGTCTAGTGGTAGCGCAATGCATAGGTTTGGCGCACGTCGCAACTTCGAACCCTGCCACATAAGAAAAAAAGCCTGGTATTTAAGTGGAAAAAGGATAGTGGGGCAGCCACTAACCCTAGGTGATTTTTCTGTTATAAAAAAATTCTAACAATGAAACCCAGTTTAATCCCACAAGTAGGGCATAGGGAGGGTAGTGTGTACGCAGACCTTACCCTCACCTTGAGAAGGTTGAGATGTTTCTGATAGACCCTTGGCTCCAATAAAGATAAAAGAGGAATAACTCCATAACCCCGGCAAGATAACAAGAAAACCAAATTGAAAGAAACACCAGAAAGTGATAGAAATATGAAAAATAAGAGAGTACATACTAACACTAATACTACTAGAATGGACAAGAAAAAAGCACGACTACCAACTAACCCTCCACCCTAATACTCGACCTCCACATCCTTCTATCAAGGGTCATGTCCTCGGTAAGATGAAGCAGTGTCATGTCTTGCCTAATCACCTCTCCTCAATACTTCTTTGGCCTACCTCTACTTCTCCTAATACCAACTAAGGGCAACCTTTCACGCCTCCTTATTAGGGTGTCTGTGCCTCTAATCTTCATATGTTCGAACCATCGAAGTCTTGCTTTCCGCATTGTATACTCCATGGGAGCCACACCCACCTCATCCAGAATAACTTCATTCCTAATCTTATCTAACCTGGTATGCCTGCATTTCCATCTCAAACATCCTCTGCTACCTTCTTATGGATATGTGAGGTTTACTGGCCAACACTCTACCACATACAACATAGTCGGTCTAATTACTGCTCCGTAGAACTTACCTTTAAGTTTAGGTGGCATATTCATATCACACAAAATACCGAATGCGAGCCTCCATTTCATCCACCCCGCTCCAGTACGATGTGCTACATCCTTATCAATCTCTTCATTTCCTTGGATTACTTATCCAAGGTATAGCTCCCTTGCTTGGGGATGACTTGTGTATCTTCACTACTACATCCGCTTCATGAGTCATATCATTGAACTTGCAACCAAGTATTCTGTCTTAGTCCTGCTCAACTTGAAGCCTTTAGACTCCACGGTCTGTCTCCAAACCTCCAACCTCGCATTACTGCCACACCACATCTCGTCAATCAGTACAATGTCATATGCAAATATCATGCACCATGGCACCTCCCCTTGAACGTGACGTGTCAATTCATCCATCGCCAAGGCAAATAAAAACGAGCTAAGAGCTGATCCCTGGTGCACCCCTATCAGCACAGGAATGTATTCCGAGTCTCTTTCCGCAATCCTCACCCGGGTTTTAGCTCCATTGTACATGTTGTTAATCACCCTAGTGTAAGCCACCGCAACCCCTCTAATTCCAATTTTTGATATATTAGACGACCTATAGTATATCCCTAATCACATAGTAGACCTTGGATTTTTTTTATTAGTACTATTAATGGAATCAACAAATATGTGTGGAGAATAAGCTACAAAAGAAGTAACCCTCAGGGGTTGGCCTGGTGGCAATTGACTTGAGCCTTGGGGTTTGCTCCCTTTCAAGGTCTCAAGTTCAAAACCCACTGGGTGCAAACAATTTCTGAGGGCCATCGGACTGGGTAAAACCTGAATTAACCGTGGTGCACTTGCGGGAAACTCCTTGCCGAGGGCCTGTGCACCCCCGGGATTAGTCGGGTCTCGAAGAGACTCGGACACCCGGTGCAAAATCAAAAAAAAAAGCTACAAAAGAAGTAAAAAGTTTGAGAATGGGCGAGAGCAATGTCTCTCAGCGTTTTTATTTTAATATAGATTCAAAGGTAAAAAGGATTTTGATCAGATGTATGTAGAGGACTGCAATGGCAAAAGGAAGTTGACTAGAGGAAGGTTGTTCAAAAAATAAGGTGATTATACATCTGAAGGGAATTATGGTACCGAAGAAAGTAGCTATCTGAGTCGGAGTATAACACTGTCAAAGATGTTAAGGGCACTGTTGTCTAGTTAATAGGTAGAGGAACACATTTAAACTCGAATTAAAAACCAGATGTCATAATGAATGGCAACAATTTAAGACTTTTGGGGAATTTTGGAGAGAGTACCGAGGACGAAGTCAGTATTCTTTTTGCATCAATTGGAAGAGTATGTCAGTTAGGAAGGAGCTACTGAAATGAAAAGAGCTGAAGAGGTTGGTGACTTGTTAAATTTTGATAGTAAAAACATCAAGGGAAACAGGGCCACTGTTAAATCACAGGAGTTTGGTCGAGGAATTAGGAGTAGCATCTGACTTTCTGGTGGGTTTCATGATTCTTGTCTAGGTTGTTTTTGTCTTTTGGGTAAGATATACTCTGTGTAGGGATTGCATCCCTGAGATGTTCATATCTACCAAATTATCTACAAATTATATTCGTAACAAAAATGGGCAAGAGATTCTTGAGGAATCGCGAATAAAATAAACCATATTATAGAACAAATACAGGATCAGTGCGGTGTGATCACCCTATGTCATTCTTGAGGCTGGTTCTTTTTTCCTTCGTGCATGAATTGACTATAAAATGCACGATTTTTGGCTTCTACAGACATTATCCTCTGGACTGGATGATTATCCACGTGCATCTCACCCAAATGAAGATGAACGGCATGTGGATCTTAGATGCTGGATGCATCTTGCAGCAGATTCCATGCGTTCAATTGCAGAGCTTCTGAAGATGGATAAAGATGTTGAAAAGGTATTAAAATACAGAAGTTTCTTAAAGCATTATTGTTTGTATAATTTGCTGAGTCCTGCAATAACTCTTGCAGGAGTATGGCTTTACTGCAAAGATGCTCTCAGATTTTGAACTTCTTAACAAGGTGAAACATCTTCTAATTCCTAACCGTACTTATTCCTATCCAGATAGGGTTTGATCATTAACTTGTAACTATGTATGATAATAGGATAACTGAGGCACCCCTTATAATCTCTGTTGCACTTATTGAACGTCAAAAATTCTTTCAAATGATTTTTATTGTTGCAGATGCACTTAGACAGTGCCAATGGAGCTTATTGTGATTATGGAAATCATACAGAAAAGGTACGTGGTTTATCATATTAACATGTCTTGGGGTCAGATTCACTGAGTTTTCCATATATGTGATTGATGCAGATTTATTTGTGCTTTGCTACATTCCAAACCTGACCAAGTTCAGATGAAGTACTTTTGCTGGTTCTTTGTGGTCTTATCCATGATTAACTCATTGGAATCTTGTCTTATTTTCCATGCATGCTGTTTTACCTTATTTAGCACATTGCACTTTGAGGTGGATGTGGAAGTGAATTGATACACAGGTCATCCTCAAGAGAGGAAGCTTCAAATATCTTCGGTAAAAAATCCAAGGAAATGGGGAGATTGATGATGTCACACATCGTATTGGAGCGGGGTAGATGAAATGGAGCCTCACATCCAGTGTCCTATGTGATAAAAATGTGCCACCGAAACTTAAAGGTAAGTTCTATAGAATGGGTGTTAGACCAAATATGATGTATGGGGCAGAGTGTTGGCCATCGTATTTAGAGGATAAAAGTAGCGGAAATGAGGATGTTTAGATGGATGTGTGGGCATACTAGGAGAGATAAAATAAGGGACAAAGATATATGGGGCAAGGTGGTAGTAGCCTCTGTGGACAAATGCGGGAAGCGAGACTGAGATAGTTTGGGCATGTAAAGAAGAGGAACACCGTTGGATCTTGAAGTTTGTTCTCTTACACCCAAATTGAGGAATTCCGATCTTGAAGTCTGTTAACCTCATGAGTCACCGTGCAATACAAAATAATATCAAATGATATCTTTAATCATCTTAAGCTCAAATTAAGAGGAGCTCAAAAATGCTTCCGGAGGAAAAAAAAACCAAGTTTCTCCGGAAAAAGAGAACTAATGAGAAACCTAGTTGAGTCTTAGTAATATGACTTTAGTTTATCCTTCTTAATTGCTGTTACTCTTTTTCTTTTTTAATTGGTTTTTTGTTACACATGCTTACTTTGGTGCTTTCACATTTTGTTAAGTAGATTGTAGATCATGATCCTTTGCATTTAATAGCTCAAATTTTCCTTTCCACCATCATAACATAGATGAGAACTACAAAATGAGAATGGAGGTCAATAGCTAAACCAATACAAATTCTTCTAAACTGGAAGAAACCGTAATAATTTTTTACAAAAAAAACCTAGCAAAGATATTAGCTTAGCAATAATTTATATTGCTTACATGCCAATTGACTCTAACTTTGTTAACCGCCCCAAAATCTAAACCAAACTGTGCTATTTCCATCGGACAACAATACCATATTGAAGGAACCATTGGACCGGGAAATGATCTTATCATGTGGCACTGAGGCGGCGCGGGTGTGGGGGAACACAATTGCAGGGCAGGTTGAAGCAAATCTTTTTAAAGTTTTAGCTGGGAGGGTTGCGGGTTGCACTTATTTATACCAGCTCCATTTCTTTTAAATGCACTAACCTTGAATTTCACTCTATCGCCTCTAATGACTCTCGTTCTTTCAATTTGGCTTTTCTTTAGATTGGTTTTGATAATTAATGATTGTAAGTTACAATTATTTGTTATGAGTATTTATTTGACTAATACTTGTCCAATATCATCAGAAAGAGAAAGATTTTGAACAAGTACTTACACCAACTTGGAGAAGCTGAAGTAATTAATTTACAGAATAACAGTTTGAGTTTCATTGCTGACGTCCAATTTACAGTCATTCTCAACTAGTTCAAGTTACTCAACTGACAAAGTTTACTACTTTTTAAAGTAAATTCCTTTTAGCAAACTGTACTTATTTATTACCTAGTTAATATTCAAAAGCTTTAAGTAAAATCAATCACATCTTCAATGCATTATACACGACTTGGACAGAGTCCTCTCTCCTAGAGTAATTGCAATATATAATATAAATAAAATTTTGAAGACAATTCAAACAAATTAAAATAGGGACTTGTTCTTGAAGTTAAGCCCATAAACAAGAAAAACTACTCCTTAAAAATGAAAAAGAATATTATATATATAAAAAAACTTAAGCGGGACGGTGCAGGTTGAGAACTGAATTTTTTTTTTTTTTGTGTGGGGCTGGTTGGGTTGAAGTCTTAGCGGGTTAAGGCTGACCCTGCCCCGCCCCGCCCCATTTCCATCACTACATGTGGTTAGAAGATAGTCTCTTCCTCCAATTTTAAGTGGTGACTCAAAATGTTTATACTTGCAGTGTTCTTCCCCAATTTTAAGATTTTAAGTTCATTAAGTTGAAGAGGACCAAGTATGATTGATTTCCCAAGATGTTTTAACACAGGCATGTACAGTGTGTTCCAAATTTCAAGAATCTACGTTCATTCAGTCTTTTACATTATTTCTGTCTCACCGTCTTTTCAGGAACAACCCCCCCACCCCCCCCCCCCCACCCCACCCACCCACCAAAAAAACGATCCTCTCTCCCGTGCGGAGTGGGTTATGGGCCATGAGAGGTAGTGTGTGCTCTTTCCTCAGGAATGCTCTTTTCCTTTCAGGTTCAGTTAACTTGGAAAATACTGGAGACTGGCAGCAATTACCCAAGGCGAGAGCTCGTACGAGAAGTCCTAGAAAAGCCTGTTTTACAATTGGTTCCTCATCTTGGTTATGTGAGCCTTTTCCCATTTATGCTCAGGCTTATTCCACCAGTAAGTTCTTAAGCATCATTTGAGCAAATATCAGATTACATGTCGTTCACACTGATTTGCTTTTTATTTATATTCACTTTTTTGGGCTCAACTGGCAGCAAAATGCTCTAGAGTTTTATTATTAATTTTCTGGTTTCTCTTGTTTGATCTGGTCATTGTGGACTATCGTACATGCTTATTTTCATTTAGGATTCATGGATACTTGATAGACAGCTTGACCTTATCTCTAATAGGAGCATTTTGTGGACTGACTATGGGCTGAGATCCTTATCCAAAACAAGGTGATAGTAATGACTCATATATGTTGTACTCTCCAGCAAACAATTTTGTCCATTCCTAGATTCTTTGTTAAGAACATCAGAAGAAATGTTATTCCGTTGTTGTTTTGGATGCTACAGCTCCATGTATATGAAACGAAACACAGAGCATGACGCTCCATATTGGAGAGGGCCAATCTGGATACCCTTGAATTATTTGATTGTTTCCTCACTTCATCACTACTCTCAAGGTACAAAATGAACAAGGACAAGTATACTCTTGATGCTTTGTTTTGTTTGAGATGTTCATTAAACCAATTCATTTCTGTTTCAATTTTTGAAGAGCCTGGACCATACAGAGAAAGAGCCAAAACCATCTATACTGAGTTGAGGAGCAATTTGATAAGGTACTGGTGTTCTCCCAACTGAAACTGCTCCTTAATTTTCTTTATACATTAGAGTGGCTGCTCACATGTGGTATACAATCATACTGTTGCATTTTTAACATATCACAGAAATATAGTTGGGAACTATCAGAGGACAGGGTATCTGTGGGAACAGTATGATCAGAAGAGAGGGAAAGGAAAAGGCGCACGCCTGTTTACTGGATGGACAGCCACTGTGCTATTGATCATGGCAGAAGCTTACCATGAAGTTTAGTGATGGTAAATCAAACTAGTGTAGCCAAAACAATCATTTTTGACATTCTGCATTTATATGTATACTATTACTAGTAATAGTGTTTTTGATAATCCACCGATATCCGAGAATGCATTTTACTAAAGAATTTAGAGGTAACTTATTTAGTTCGCCCATGAGATAGATAAAAGAGTAATGTTGACATACTGCAAAAGTGAGTTGAGACGAGCTAACTAGGACATACTCCTACACCTCAATACAAAAGCAAGTCCGTTCAGCTATATGAATCCCTATAAACCATGATGTGTGGATTCAGTTCACATATTAATCTGTAGTGTGAGAATTCATCATGAATTGATTTTTTTTTCTTTCGGAAAAGGGCCTAAAATGCCCCTGGACTATCCGTTTTGGTATAATAATGCCCTCCATCCACCTATTGGGCCAAATATGCCCTTCCGTTAATGTTTTTGGCTCACAAATGCCATTTGAGTTAACGAAGGGACATGTGTCATCGTCCTATTAGCCCATTCTAAATATTTCTTAATTAATTAAAAACACTCATTATTCATACTCGAAAAATAAATTTCTAAAGCAATCTTTCTAAAACTTTTTTTTACTAAAAACTGAAGAAAAAAAGGGAATTTTTTTCCAGTTTTTACAAAAAAAATAGATTTGTTTTGCTAAAAAAAAAATAAAAAAATCAACAAAAAAAACCAGTTTTTAGAAAAAATATTTCTTTGAAAAATTGGATTTCTTAAAAATATTTCTTTTTCCAGTTTTCATGAACTTTGTAAAAGGGAAAGAGTGTTTGTATAAAAAGTTTTTATATTTGGTTCGCATCTACGAAAAATGACTTCTCTTGATTATAAAAGTTATTTCCCTTTACAATATTTTGATTCTTGATTTTATATCATTATTCGTATTACAGTTAGACTATATCAGTACAAAAAAATTTAATACTCAAAAATCTCATACAAACACTCTTTTTTTGCTAATTGTATCATCGGTTTAAGGAAATGTTTTTCTACAAATTATTTTTTACTCACAAACCAAGTAATAAATTAAAGAATGTTATCATGAACTTTTTTTATTTTTCAAAAAATAATTTATTCTGCAAAAATATTTTCTGAAAAATGTGATCTGCCGTACCAAACGCCCAGCACCGGCCTTTGATTTTTAACAATTTCATAATAAGTGTCACACTTAATCAATTAAAAAAATCCAATTTTAAGAAATATATTTATTTGAAAAATTGGATTTCTTTAAAAATATTTCTTTTTCCAGTTTTTAAAAGAAATATTTTTCTAAAAACATGATTTTTTTTATTTTTTCAGTTTTTAGCAACTACTTTTTTTTTCGAGTTTTTACAACAATATTGTTTTAGAAAATTACTTTTTAGATTTTATTTTTATTTTTACAAAAACATTGTTTTAGTAAAAAAATCTATTTTTTTGGTAAAAACTGAAAAAAAAGAAATTCTTTTTTTTCTTTTAGTTTTTAGTAAAAAAAAATTTAGAAAAATTGCTTTAGAAAATTATTTTTCAGGTATGAATAAAAGTCTTTTTAATTAATTAAGAAATATTTAGAATGGGCTAATAGGACAATGACAAGTGTCGCTCCGTTAACTCAAAGGGTATTTGTGAGCCAAAAACTTTAACGAAAGGGCATATTAGACCCAATAGGTGGATGGATGGCATTATTGTTCCAAAACGGATAGTTCAGGCATTTTAGGCCTTTTTTCGTTTTTTTTTTTGCAACAACTGATTCGTCTGTTTTTCTTTTGGTGGAAGTTAGGGGTAGCCCTAACCTGTATATAAATCAAATAACAGAAGTACATGGAGGAGAACAGTGCTGCTAGACATTCCTATGCTAAAATGCAAAAGAACTGTAGCTAAGATATGGGAGGACTTCTCCATTACAATATGTGAAGAGCCAACTATAAAGCACAAAGCTAAACAGTTTTAAGTGTATAACATAGATAAGATCCTTCATCTCAGCCATTAGTAACAGAGAAGAGATTCTTCTTTGGCCTAAATCTGAAATTTGGAAAGTCATCTTGTTCTTGCTTCAAGTAAGCTCTAACTTGCCTAGGCAATGAAAGATCTTCAGTGAAGACAATCTGGTTCCTGACTTTCTCACCCAAACTTGTCATTTGGTTTGCAATCGCATTTCCTTCCCTAAAAATATGAACAAAATGTAAGGATCCCTTGTGTATCAACTCCCCCATTTGTGCCATGATGCTGTGAATCTGCCATGGAGGTCTGATTTTCTTATTGGTTATATTAACCAACATAAGAGAATCAGATTTAACAATAATTAAGAAAACCTCTCTCAGTACATATACGCAGCCCTTGTAGAATCAGATTCAACAATAATCTTAAGAATTGATTAGCTTTATGCTGGCTGCTAACCGATCACAACCTTCATCTTTTGTTCGAGCTTGTGATGGGCAATGTGATAATTCAAATTGCTAAACGGTTGTCCTAATTGTGCTATAACATTAGTTTATATAATATCTACAAATTCTAGAACTTCGAATTTGTTACACTAGTTAAATTCGTTGTTTATATTTGCTTAATTCATGTTAGAAGTTAAATTAAGCGAGATAAGCAAACTTGATTTCTTTTAAGCCTTAACCTGTTATCAACCAGTTCTTTGAAATCTCATGCCACCATTTTTTTCCTTTTTTAATTTTACGTTCTTTTTATCAACTGACATAGATCTAGTATATACTGTGCATATAATTATTCTCAATTCCAAGCAGAGCCCCACGTTCTGTTAGCTCCACTATCAAGTATTTAATTAAAGAGAACATTTTGACAAATTCAACGACATTGAGTAAAAGTACCAAAAACATATAGTCAAACCTTTAAAAATAGAGAAAACATTTGATTTTTAGCAACGTGAAACACCGTTTGTAGCTTTGTTACTTGCCTGTAATTCAAATGTTGTTTCGTTTTAGAAATTTAAAGTGAAGAATAGGATGCCTTCATAATGAATGTAAACAATCCTTCCTTACAATTCTCGATTAGCATTATTCAGTAAGAATAGGCGGTCAAGAATATGAGAGTTGCAACAAAGTAGAATCTGTGCAAGTAGAAGACACCGGACCTATCTTTTTTTTCTTGTTTTTTTTGTTTAAACAAGCATTTATAGTATTAAATGCTGAAAGAATTATTGCATACTGGAAACTGAGTTATAGTTCCCTAGAGTCTAATAGTAACTGCGAAGAAACGGGGGAGGGGGGGGGGGGGTGTAAAAAGCATAACATTGTGTTGTAGTTTAGTTGCGAGGGGGGGGGGGGGGGTGTAAAAAGCATAACATTGTGTTGTAGTTTAGTAGCCACTGGATCGGTGATAGTCGGGAATTCACTGAGAACCAACAACAACAACAACAACAATAACTTCCAAATAGACCCCGGCATCCTTCCCTCCAAGAACTTTCCACCTTGCTCTTGGGGAGACTCGAACTCACAACCTCACGGTTGGAAGTGGGGGTTGCTTACCATCAGAGCAACCCCTCTTGTCTTCACTGAGAACCAACCTGATGCATAAAACAGATGTGAGTACTTTAAGTTACCTGTGGCCTGTGGGTAAGAGAGTGACCAATACCTGAGTCAGTCTCCACTGTGATTGGAGTGAGGTGGTGGGTGATTGCAAGTTGTAAGCCAAAAAGAAGTGCTAATAATTCAACGCATAAATATTGGTGAGGTATAACGGCTTGGAGAAGCCCATAATCCATCGTCCAGTGGAGTCTCTGACGACACCACCCGTTCCTCCATTGCTGGTGGTAGGGTTGAATGCACCATCAGTATTAAATTCATAATCAATGGTAGGAGGAGTCCAACACATTTGGATGGTTGTAGTTGTATGCGGTTTGGGTAGATTAGTTTCTAAATAAGCAAATTCAATGGCGTGAGTGAGACGAAACGTGTACGGCTGAATGGTTAAAAAAATTGTTGTTGCGAGTGAGCCAGATATGCCATAGGATAAAAGGTGCGAGGATGGAGAGAGGGAGATGGATGTGGGAGTGAGTGTAGGCCGAAGCATCAGAGGTGCAAAGGAATTGTAAATATGATGGTGTTGGTGGAGAGAGAAGTGGAAGTAGTGCCAAATTTGAGTTGTCGGGTATAATTTATCTGAATCCGGAACCAAAGTATTGTATTTTTTAACAAAAAGAACATTATTAGGTTTTAAAAAAAAAATGACATAAGTATATACAACGCCACTTTAACTGGCGTTGTATAATAACGGTAACGGCACCGTTGGTATACAACGCTAGATAAAGTGGCGTTATATTTGTTAGTATATGTACAACGCCACTAAATCTGGCGTTGTACGCTGAAAAGAGAAAAGCTGCATATTTTCTTCAAATAAAGATTCAACCGGAAAAAGCTAATGCTTAAACGAGCCGTACGTACTACATTATAGTACACTAGTGGAGTATTAGATTTTGTTAAAATATAATTTACACAGTCATTATGTTTGCACAGTAGTGTTCTCTCTAGAGGTAGACTAAATAAATATTTGTAATGCATTCTTTTTCTTTTTTCTTTTGACTCTTTGGAGCATCCACATTATGGAATACTTCATTTGGTTATATATAATTGTTGTTTCTTTTTTTTTCTTCTTGTTTTCATCCTTTTAATATTTCTTGGTCCATTATTAATTACATATTTTATATGCCTTTAGGGAAAGAAGAAAGAGAATAGGTTTTTCTATAATAACGTATAGAACCACGATTACATGTATTGTTATTAATCTTTTGTATTATGTGCATTTTAATTTTTCTGAAATCGTATTACTATACCAATCACTTTGAAACACTTGTCGAGTTTAATGCTTTATTATACAGTGATTAGATAATAATTCAAGTAGAATTTAAATTATTTCTACATAGGACCTCTTTTATTTTAATATGTTTTTTTACATCACTAAGCCTTAAGTTAATTATTATTAAATAGTAATTAAAAAGTCAGTTGAGAAATAATTCGTCATATATATATATATATATATATATATATATATATATATATATATATATATATATATATATATATATATATATATATATATATATATATATATATTTAAATTGAATGATATATAGTTTTATTCTTTTAGTATTTTCGGTGTGTTAATGCATTATCTTTTTCTTTTTTACTAATCATAATTTAAATATTAATATTATTCCTAAATAGTTGATGAAAGGGTATTTTTGGTTCTTTTAAATAATAATCGTGATTTTAATTATTAAGAATTTTAACGAGAAACTTTGTGATTTCTTCTAGTTGAATGACATAATATTATAAATAAATTAATACTCCGACCACTCTATATACTAATCAAATCGACCGTAAATTGAAATATTAAAGTTTTTTCTAGTTTCATTCGATATGATTAAGATACTGTTTAGGGTATAATGCAATCATCATCACAATAGTAGTATTTGTTGAGACTATTTTGAAAATATTAATTGTATATTTATCTATTTTGAAATTTTTATAATGTTGAATTCTAATTGAATATAGTATGTACTCAACTAACTTCGATCATAGAGGGAGAAGTATAATATTGTATGACGATACTTCTCATACTTCTTAATATATAAAGATTTTTTGAAATAATAATTTCACAAATTAGTTGTCTTAATTTTTACTTCAGATATTCTCAACTCATATTTTTAGAGAGGGAATAATTATTATAATTTTTTATATTCTATAATAAAAAAGGGAACTTGAAACTATATTTTATTCTTATACTATATTCTATGATTTGATAATGTAAATTGGCATCATAGTTTTAATAAAAAATTATCTATGCATTGGGAGCATTTATAACGTACTTCCTCTATTTTAATTTATGTGAACCTATTTCTTTTTTAATTTATGTCAAATATAATAACATTTTTTCTATTTGAAAATAATTTACCTTCATGCAATAATTTATAACCATGCAAAATATATATGCATCATTTTGCATTACAAATTTAAAAGTCTTCTCTTTTTTCTTAATTTGATGCCCGTCAAATATGTTCACATATATAACTATTTGTTTACACACCATTTGGTTACAAAATCTTCTATACATGGATAAAACTAATGGTTCAGACCACTGCCACCTCTCCTTTTCTCCTCCTTTCTCTTTCACTAATTCACACACCCTCACACACACAATACATATAGAGCCCCTAGAGAGAACACTACTGTGCAAATATAATGACTGTGTAAACTATATTTTAGCGTACAACGCCAGATTTAGTGGCGTTGTACATATACTAATAAATACAACGCCACTTTATCTGGCGTTGTATACGAACGGTGCCGTTACCGTTATTATACAACGCCAGTTAAAGTGGCGTTGTATATACTTATGTTATTTTTTTTTTAACCTAATAATGTTCTTTTTGTTAAAAAATACAATACTTTGGTTCCGGAACGACACACAAAACCCCAAAAATAGAATGGAAATATACGTTCATGATTGGCTACACGTAATTTGAGGGATCATCAGGACGGTTAAATAAACAGTGGGTCCCGCAAATAGAGGGTAAAGTTTAACCAAAAAATGGTATGGGGCTAACTGGGAATCCGGAACCTAAATAGGTTATTTTGGACTCAAACGACCATTTTAAGTTTAAAAAAAAAACTGACCATTTTATATACAACGCCAGAAAATCTGGCGTTGTATATTAACGGTAATAGCACCGTTAATATACAACGCCAGATTTTCTGGCGTTGAATATGACACAGTGAATTCAACGCCACAAAATGTGGCGTTGTAAGAGCCCCCATATTTTCATGCTTCATTCTTTGACAGATTGCATTGAATTGCTATTCAATGATGACTAACTCACATGTATCATTTTCATTGGTTAGGACCATATGCAATAGCAAATTGTGGGGGTCATCTTGGTTTTGTTTTAGTCATGTATTTTTCTCACTTTTAAATTAAATAATATATAGTTTTATTCTTTTAGTATTTTTAGTGTATTAATGTATTTTTTTTTCCTTTTGTACTAATCAAAATTTAAATAATAGAAAATAAAAATATTATTCTCAAATAGTTGATGAAAACATATTTTTGGTTCATTGTAATAATAATCGTGATTTTTAATTATTAAGAATTTTGACAAGAAAATTTGTATTTTATTCTAGTTGAATGGCATAATATTATAAATAAATTAATATTTCGATCACTCACAAACTAATTAAATTGACGGTAAATTAAAATATTATAATTTTTTCTTGTTTCATTTGATATGATTGAGATATTTCTATTTGCATAAATTAAAATATTATAGAAAAAATGGCTCTTTATTTTCTTCTTTTAATAGAGCAGGTCTTTTGTTTAACGAAGTGGGAGTTTAGTGTAATTATTAGGTTCTTTTTTAACTGCCTATCTTATTTTTGTTTGTTACAACAAAGGCTTATATCTTATGTGTATATTAAACGAGGTGTCATATTTTTATGTGGTTAACTTATTCGCGTAATGGACCTGCTCTATTAGCGTAATCCCAAACAAAAGACCTGCTCTATTAAAAGAAGAAAATCATGAGCCATTTTTTCTATAATATTTTAATTTATGCGAATAGAAATATCTCAATCATATCAAATGAAACTAGAAAAAACTACAATATTTATTTTACAGTCAATTTAATTCGTTTGTGAGTGATCGAAATATTAATTTATTTAAAATATTATGTCATTCAACTAGAATAAAATACAAATTTTCTTGCCAAAATTCTTAATAATTAAAAATCACGATTATTATTACAATGAACCAAAAGTACGTTTTCATCAACTATTTGGGAATAATATTTTTATTTTCTATTATTTAAATTTTGATTAGTACAAAAGAAAAAAAAATACATTAATACACTAAAAATACTAAAAGAATAAAATTATATATCATTTAATTTAAAAGTGAGAAAAATACATGACTAAAACAAAACCAAGATGACCCCCACAATTTGCTATTGCATATGGTCCTAACCAATGAAAATGATACATGTGTGTTAGTCATCATTGAATAGCAATTCAATGCAATCTGTCAAAGAATGAAGCATGAAAATATGGGGGCTCTTACAACGCCACATTTTGTGGCGTTGAATTCACTCTGTCATATTCAACGCCAGAAAATCTGGCGTTGTATATTAACGGTGCTGTTACCGTTAATATACAACGCCAGATTTTCTGGCGTTGTATATAAAATGGTCACTTTTTTTTTTAAACTTAAAAGGGTCGTTTGAGTCCAAAAATAACCTATTTAGGTTCCGGATTCTAATTTATCTTGTTTGAGACAGATGGAGCAGGTGGCGTTAGGGATAATTTTCCGGTTGGATAATAGAGCAGCTATAGGTAATTTGCCATAAATGAGGAGCCATAGAAAATGCTTAATTTTAGTGAGAGTATAGTGTTTACCTTAAAAATGTTAATTAAAATTAGATTTGATTTTGTGGTTCTAAAAGTACGTGATTTATTTTTATGCTAGTTGTTAGGAAGTAGATGCTAAGAATGAGATAAGAGCTTGAAGATAGAACGTTGTGCAAACCGAGTAGCCGTGAATCGGGGTCTCGAGCTAGCCTGTACCGGGCCTCGAGATCGAGCTAAAGCATGAGGCTATGGGCGGCTGATGAAGGACTAACAGTTCTAAGAGCTTTAATGAGGACTCTTTATGATCAATGAAGAGTAATAAATAAAGAACAATCAATGAAACACAATAAATATAAGCAATATTAAAAATATACGCAATAAAACCAAGGGAGAATATGTTTTAGTTAGAGAGCAGAGAAAGTTCTTGTTCTTATATTCAATATCATGTGTGCAAAAAATGACAAGCGTCCCCTTTATGTAGGAGGTAAAATTCCAACATAGTACATGTGCATTTATTACAAAGATATGCAGTTGGTACAACTATTTAATGTCACAGTACGGACTTGTACTATTCTTGTAGACTTGGTCAGCTTTAACCATGTGCCTTTCGGGAATCTCCCGCTTGTCTAAGATGGCTACCGATTTGCACTGTCCCGAGGTCGAGCTATGCCTCGAGCCTTCTAGTTTACCAAACCTCGAGCTTATGGAATGCCATGATGATCCCAAAATCAGACTCTCCGATTTTAGCCGTATACAGATAGTCATTGTGTTTCTTAGAATGAAATAATAAGAAACGGACTTGAATTTTTGCCTCATCGATACTCCTATTATGATGTTAGCCCATCAGAGCATTAAATGTCATGGCTCAAAGACTGCGCATAGGTCGCCATCAACACGATTATCGAGAAGCTCACGAACCGCTATTGGCTCTACTCTTCCGCTCCACAAACATTGCTTAAATGGCTTCTATAAATACTTCAATTTGTCTTGCCATTCACACTTTTACAACATCTTCAAGTTTTTAGGGCTAAGTTCACAACATTCCACATTCAACTTCTTTTTGTGCTTGTTTCTTCATCTTCTTTCTTTGAAATCAAGTTGTAATCATGGCCAAAACTTCAAAAATGGTACCTTAGAAAGAGGGTACAACTTCTTCATCACGCCCATCCAAGGGCAAACCAAATACTCCCCCAAGTATTGAGTAATATAACCCTGGCCACTTTGACAAGATCTCCGATTTTACCATCGAAAACCTACCTTCTACACCGGGCCTATGCAATCCCATGTCTCGGTACATTAGTGTGGTAATCGATACGAAAGGAGTAAAGGTAGACTGCGGATGGAGGGAGGCAGTTCAAGTAGAGATACTCAATGCCGAGGAAAGAATATTTACACACAATATTGGCTTCCTTAGTGTATACACATACTCTTTCACCCTATGCCCCGTAGATTCTTCTTCCCCATGGATAGATCTGATGATTCTCGACTTTTGCCATCAATACTGAGTGACACTCAGTCAGATCTATTCTTTTTTGTAGAGGATTGTTTGTATACTCTAATATTTTTCCAACTGGGTCGAGGGAACGACCATCACCCTAAAACATTTGATCAGATTGTACATCCCCCGTCTCTTCCGAGCATGTTTAATCAAGTTTCACCATCGATCTTCCAAGACATTCTTTGCTAACACCATCAGGACAAGGATCGAGGGTGGATGAGTCGGTTTGTCATAGTGAGAACCTCGGACATCATCCCCTTTGATAGGATGCCATTTCTGGAGGAAATGCAACATAAAGCGTAAGTGTTATTACATCGAGCACATTTTACTGTCCCTTATCCTTTTTTTGAATTGATTTTATTTTGATTATGTAGCCACCGCATGGTTCCCTGACACGGTCCAAGATGGATCAGAAGTTTAGACTCCGCTTTTCGTGATTTGGCCAAGCCATGATGTCAAGCTAAGAACCACGGTAAGCCATCCTTGCTGTTGTTGCCAAATTTCATATAAGTATCCTTTGTGGTGGTATGTTTAATACACTATGCTTGTGCAGGACTCAGAGATGGCATGTTGATGAGGCCGCCTCCTTCTGGGGAAGAACAAACCACGAAACCTGATAAGGGTAACAAGATGAAGAATGAGTCATTGGTCGAGTCTCTAGAATCAAAGAAAATCAAGGTCCACAAGCCTAAGACCGATGCCACGATCTTGACTTCGATTGCTGCGGCTTTCGTTCATGAATATGATGATGATGACCGCCTTTTGGTACAAAGGGCAAGATGGAGTGTCGATGCTTCATGAGTTGTTGGTCAGAAGGCTGCTGAGGCAGGGGCTGCTAATGTGGAATAGATTTGTGCTAAGGAGAACCTTGAGGAGGGTTCAAACGTAGTCCCTGAGCCTCAAGTTAGACATGGTACAATCTGTATCGGTGACTTCTTGGCTGGCGAGCTCGTAGAGTCTCAATCCAAATTTGTTCTGGGTCGAGAAGAGACCCTCATAGAAATTGATACCGTAGGCAACTAGGCCCTTCATTTTCTCCGAGGGAAATAAGGGATGCCCAGAACTAGGGTGTTGTTGAGGCGGGGAACTCTCTCGCAGAAGATGAAACATTCAAGGAATACTTCGTTGGTGTCGACGATGACAAAAATCTCGATGCCCCCGCTGCTCTCGAAGAGGCTGGGAGGCTTTAAAATCAGGTAATTTTCTTGACATACCTTTTATGCTTCAGACTTTTGCCCATGCCTTTCTAACTTCTTTGTTCTAGGCCAAGAAAATGTATGACCACGCCTTTTTCAGAGCTTCAAGATGAGCTCTCATGCCCTAAGGAGGTCAAGAAGCTTACCTCAAAGCTGAATGAGTTGAATGCTTCATCTGCCCGAAAAGAAGATGAGTTGAATGAACTTCGGGCAAGTCTGGAGGGAGTCCACCAAGAACGGACCAGCTTTGCTGAACATGTAACACGACATTCTCGCATTCATCTCTTTATTTTTGTAACTTGATGCTCGCTATTTTGTTTCGCTTTTGCAGATTAGGAAAAAGGATGCCCTGGTAGGGCAACTTCGGTAAGAGGTTGTAGCCAAGGACGCGGAGATCCTAGATTCGAAAAGGCAGAATGAAGTCGTGATCTCAGAGAAAGATCTTTTACGGGGAGAGTTTGCCTCGACCCAAGGTCTTCTTCGAAGTGCTCAGGATGAGGTCACTACATTATCAGTGACCAAGGCTGAGGCCGATGAAGATGCATCCTCGTCTATGAGAGATTCCACCATTTCAAATGATCGAGCTAGGGAGATATCCGAGAAGGCCGAGCAGAAGTTGGCTCGGACTATTGCTTACGCTCGTTTACAAGCTAGGAGACAGAACTTTGAGGAAGCAAGCATTGAAGGAGTTGATCTCTTGCTGAGATCGAGAAATCCAAAACCTTGGAGGAAGAATTAGGACCTTCAACTACTTCAGATGAGGATTCTAGAAGTGATTCTGATGGAAATGAAGGTAAGGAATAGTCATGCATCGTCCTCTCTGCTTCTTCTTCTCTTCTTTTTGGGTATGAGCTCCTGGGGGAATTTAGTAAAGACACATTCTGTAAATATATTTTTGGAAATTCGAAAAGATTTCTTTGCCTCATGTCTTCAAATTTTATTTTCTAGTGCTTATGCAAATTTAATCTTTGGATTTTGACGTCCGCTCTTTTGAGCCCATATATGGAGTAACCGAGATCCTTAAGATCGGGTACCATTTTGAGGCTAGATTGTTAGCTCTTTTTTAGAGCCTATTTTTATATTGATAAAGACCTTCGAGATCGGGTAATCTCGAGGCCAAAGTGATATTGGTGTCTCCTTAAAGCCCATGGTTATAGTAATAGAGATCCTCGATACCGGGCACTATCTTGAGGCTAGATCGATACGGGAATCTTGGCCCCTCAAACGTTGTATGACGTCGTCATTCATATGGCAAGGTCATGAAGTGAATGAGGTGGCCCCACCAGTATACTTCCCAAAAAGTGATAATGGCCTAGTCAGAATTAATAGGCCTCAGAGTAGGTGAACAGCTGTCGATTGCTCTGTATATGAGCTTGCTTTCCTCTCATTTGAGGACTTCGCTATTTTGATCAACTATCATTCTTATAGAGCTTTTCTTCCTTGCATTAGTTCTTTTACTATTCAAAGCTTTCGCCTAAGTTTTCATTTCACTTTTCCTATTTCACCATAGTTTTGGATGCTACACCAAAATCCGTTCACGAGATGGTGCTGAAGAGGAGGGCTGATCCCTCTGTTGAGCCCTGTCCCTACGGAGTCGAGGGCACTGCCTCCTCGTGTGGCCAAACTCACCACACTCATAACAAGCACCTGGTACTGGAGAAGGGGACTGAAGGGAAACCCTCGCCACAGAAGAACCCTAGGCTGAAGAAGTAGGTGCTGCACTCTGGGCTAGGGGGGCACTAAGTAAAGACTGACCCTGCTGAAATCCCTGTCGACCACGACCATAAGAACCTCCGCTTTGCTCTGGGCGGCCTGAATGAGAAGGTCTAGATGAGCGACCTCTGCCCTACTTGGATGCCCTCTAGATAGAGCACCACTGAAACTGCCAGAACCACGAGGTCTCTTAGCCTCCCGCTCCTCTCTCTCTCGGCGACGATCCGCCTCAATGGAGCGCGCCATATCCACAACCTGCTCAAATGATGATGATAGAACTCTCTCTCTGGTCATGAGAATACGGATGGAGTAGTTGAGGCCATCAATGAACCTCCTGATCCTTTCCCTATCAGTAGGGATCATCCATGTGGCATGCCTAGCCAACTGTGTGAATCTAAGCTCGTACTGGGTCACTGACATGTCACCCTAAACCAACCACTCAAACTGGCGATGAAGCTCCTCACTGCGGGACTGAGGTACATACTTCTCTAGGAAGAGAGTAGAAAACTGCTGCCAGGTGAGAGGTGCTGCTCCTGCAGACCTACGCCTCTCAAACTCCTCCCACCAATCAAATGCGGGACCAGTAAACTGAAAAGTAGTGAATGAAACTCCGCTAGACTTAAGAATACCAGCTGTACGTAGCATCTTCTAACACTTATCTAAGAAACCCCGGGCATCCTCGCCCTCAGCGCCACTGAAATGGGGTGGCTGTGTGTACCAAATCTCTCAAGATGATGCTGCTCATCGTCGGGCATAGCCTGAGTCATATGCTCTGGAGCTGGTGCAGGTGGAGGAATAACGCGTGCAACCACATGAGCGGGGACCGCCTCTAGCGTCTGAAGTCGCTGAATAACCTGCTCAGGTGTGCGAGCTGCAGGGGTCTGCTGACCACCCCCTATCTGAGATGTCGCTGCAGTAGCGGTAGCTGATACTACCCGAGCCAAACCGGAACACACCGATAATATCTGGGCAAGAGTCTCCTGAAGACCAGGACTAGCAATAGATACACTCTAGGCCAGAACTGGGGCTGCTGGAGCTTCAACCACTAGGGGTTGCTCCTGAACTCAGCCGCCCTACCTCTAACTCTAGCACGACCGCGCCCACGGCCTCTAACAGGTGGCAATGGAGGTCGTCCACCTCGTCCTGATGCTCGCGTTCTCGCCATCTGTGAGAGAATAGAATATAGAAGTTCAGTTCTCGGAACAACAAGATCGCACGACAGAGTTCAAGAAAAGTGAAGTGTTTCCTAAAGGTTCGCAGCCTCCCGAGGATAAGTACAGGCGCCCCCGTATCGATCCACAAGACTCTACCAACCGGCTCAAGACTCATGAGGCCTAGTAAACCTAGGCTCTGATACCAACTTGTCACGACCCCAAATTCGGTCGTGATGGCGCCCAGCACACTGCTAGGCCAGCCCGACCAATCAACAATAATTTACGGAGCTATGAGCTCGCATTATCCCCTTTAAGCATAACAAGTTATAAGACAACAGTGATAGATATATCAAAACAGGGAACCAAGTCCCAACGCATACCAACTCCCATAGACCGAAGGGTCAAGAGTCATGAGCCTCTAAAGAACATAAGTGTAATAAGGTTTACAACAAAACTCGGTGCGGAAAGAAATGACAACAGGAAATGAAAAGATAGCTAGAAGGGGAGTCAGGTCCTGCGCATGCTGCAGCTACCTCGACTATCCCGCACAATGCCTCCGAGCGACTACCGAATCAGGTCTGCTGAGAGGTGCTTGGATCTGCACAAGGTGCAGGGAGTAAAATGAGTACTGCCAGACTCAATGGTAATAAACAAGGGTAAGACAGCGTAGATAAGAAATCCACACTAAAGCACAATGTAAAGTTGTAACCAATACCCTGTAACAGTTCTATATCAACAGTAGAAAACCAACAATATCAACAACAAGTATAACAGCTAGCAGATGTAGCTAAATGCAATGCAATGCATGAAATGACCGATACGGCGCGTAGCCCGATCCAATTTGGGTACCCGTGCTCACTGTGGGGGTTCAGACTCCGGAGGGGCTCCTACATCCCAAGCACAATATCATGAATATACGCTGCGGCATGCAGCCCGATCCACTACCAGTCAGCTAATATGCAAATGTAGCCTCGCAGGCTCAAAAGTTGTTTTGAAAACTCTTTTATCATTTTTCGATTGAAAACAGTATGTCAAAGTTCCAGAGATTGGAAATATCATGATAACAATAATAGCTACGGACTGGTAGTAAAACTAACATGTCAGTATCACAGAACAATGATAACGATCCTCGCAAGATCCAATAACTGGCTCACAGCCATAAGTATACTCAATCGTCCAAGAAGGAGGTTCAACGGCTCAAGAATAGCCAATATCACAATATAATATGCAACCATCCGAGAAGGAGGTTCGACGGCTCAAGAATAGCCAATATCATAACACAGTGCCAACAAGTCGGACTAAGCAATAGTCCCCAAATCACAATCGACCCCGCACTCACAAGAGAGTACGTGTCTCGCCGCTATACAGCATCACAAAGTGGTATACCGGGGTTTCGAACCCGCTGGTCATCACCCACGTCTATTACTCACCTTAATACAGCTCGACAACTAGTCTGCGATGCCCTTGACACGAGAATCAAGCTCCGCACGTGTAGAATCTGATCAAATATAGTAGAAGCACAACAAATTAGGCCAATGGGATGATACCCAGTCAAAACAACTCAATTTACACCAAAAATGACAAAGTTGCCAAAACCCGACTTCCGGAACGCTTCTCGAAAAATTACGAAAGTCATATATTCGGAACCCTCATCTCGATACGAGTCTAAGCATATAAGATTTACCAAATTCGGACTCCATTTGTCCACTCAAATCCTTGTTTTTCTAAAGTTCAAGCCTAGGGCTAAATCCTCCATAAAATACCCCAAATTCCTCCATTTTCATGAGATAATTGTATAATATTATCAATACTAATCATAATTTGAGTCCATAGTTGATTACCTGATGATTTCCCTTGAAATTCTCTTCAAAATCGCCCAAATCGCCACTTAAGCTGACACCCAAATGTTTGAAATGTTTCTGAAATTTTCTAACTTCTGATACAATTAACCCTCTGCGATTTCCGCTTCTGCGGACCATTTCCGCCTCTTCGGGACCGCTTCTGCGACCAATTGGTCGTTTCTGCGAACCCAGGCCTATTTGGCCATTTCCGCTCCTACGGGTTTGCTCCTGCGGAATTTCCTCCGCCCCTGTGGGATTTCCCGCTTCTGCGAAACAAGGGTCCGCTCCTACGGACTCGCCTAGGCGATCACAAATCCGCTTCTGCGGACTTTCCCATTACGCCTCAAGTCCGCTTCTGCAATCGTTCATAATTGCTCACTTATCTTTGCACGGAAACTCTTCGTGTCCCCGAGCAAAGAGGGGCAGCTGTGAGCACGTGATTTTTACCCTACACATGAGTCGTTCCTATAAAATTCAAAATAAATGATTTTTCATTATTTTCTAAATTTTGTGTGAATTTTTGTTTAGTTGTTTTGCATGTTATTTGCGTGTGATAAATGAAAATACAAAAATTTGCATCTTTAGGAAATTTATTCTTTTTCTAACAAATTAAAGAAAAAATCAAAAAAAAATTAGTAGTTAGCTTTTAAATTGAAAATTGCAAAAAATAAGGTAATTAGTTAGTTTTTAATTAGTTCCAAATAATCACAAAGTAGAATAAATACAAAATACAAAAAAATACAAAAATGCATTAAAATACAAAAATACAAGTTATGATAAGAAGAAGAATAAGGATAAATAAATACAATGCAAGAAGAAATACAAAGGCAAAAGACTTGGGCCAAAATTGACACAGCAACCCAGCGACCCATCAACACCCCTACCCTGGCCCAAAACGCCCCAGCCCAAACCAGTAGCCCAGCCGCCCCGCCCAAGTCCGGATTCAATCTCAACCGTAGGAGATTTTGATCTAACGGTTCGGATTTATCATTACAATTTAAGTATAACTAAACCAATAACCTTAAAAAAACATATCTCCTTAATTCACTTACTGTCCAAACTCAAAACACAGCCGTGTCCCTCTTCTTCTTCTTCACTGCCGCCGCTAGGGTTCCGCCACCCATGGCGGCGGCCGGCCTCTTCTCCGATCGAAACCTACGTCAAAACAATCCCCTTCCTCTCCTTATCACTCCCCCACCATTAGCCTCATTCGAAACCTAGCCAATCTCAGTGAATATCGAACCCTAATCCGCGCCGCCACCTACCACCCATGGCGGCGGCGCCTTAAAACCACCCCAAATCTTCACCTCACCATTCTTTTTCACATTCACCACACTGTGACAAGAATATTGAGTCCCAAAGCTGCCGGAAAATGCAAGAACAAGATTAACAACCGCTAAGTTTTCAAGACAGGCTCGCCTGAAGAAAAGAATCAAGAAAAGTTATCAAGAAAATGAAGAAAAACGAAGAAAAACAGAAAGAAAATTGTCGAATCTTCAAGACTCGGAGTTTGTTCAAGAATAATCAAGAATTTGAGAAAAAAAAGAAAAGGGAATAAACGGCATTAAAGCTAAGTTCTTCTTTAATTTTATGCATGTTTGATTGTTTCGAAATCTGTTTACTTGTGTATTCTGTTAATTTCCTAAGATGAATCTGTTTCTCGGACCAGTCTAATAAATGCATTTTTATGCACTTCTTTGTAGTCGAATGATAGCAGTAACTGTTTGTAGAAAATATACACATTTCAAATTGCACGACTCAAAAGTAGCAGTAACTGTTTTTGGACTTTTTGATATGTTTTTTTTTTAATTTTTTCTGATTTGTTATAATCCTGGTTAGTCGATCCGTCGATTAGTATTACTGGTTGTTTGATCCTGTTTAGTAAATTCAAGTCGATTAATTGTTGATTAGTAGAATGTTTTGGTAATTTGTTTAAATTCAGTGAATGTTATTGAATAACACTTAGGATGTATTGGTTATAGCTGCAGTTATTGATTAAGCTCGATTAGTGAATTCGTCCATTAGACTAGTTGAGACTCACATTAAGTCAATAGTTGAAATCATACGATTCGTAGCAACCTAAGGTGTTCTTATTAATAGAATCAATTGCGACTAGTTAGCTCGAGTAATAAGACTCACCATCTATCAATTGTTCCCCCGAGTCTTGTTAATCGGATAATTAATCATAAGTGGCTGTATTTGTAAGATTGCTTAGGGTTGGCTATAGGAGAAATGTGATTTTAATTAGCGAATTAAGTTGGATTTTAATTAGTTAAAAAGGCTAATTGGCTAGTTGAGCAATAGTCACTTAATTGTGGCTATTTGCTAAATACAAATATGAAAATGG
The DNA here is from genome assembly GCA_032618575.1 of Nicotiana noctiflora. Taxonomy (NCBI): domain Eukaryota; kingdom Viridiplantae; phylum Streptophyta; class Magnoliopsida; order Solanales; family Solanaceae; genus Nicotiana; species Nicotiana noctiflora. Next base: position 27,065 of record JASVEL010010392.1, read on the forward strand.
GTTAAAATAGGAGTAAAATACAGAAATTAGGAATGTAATAAGTCTTGAGAAGTAGGGGTAAATTGGGGAAAGGGAGTTGGTAAACTTGTAATAAGGTTAATAGGAAAAGGGTGCAATTGGAAAGGAAATTGGTATAATTGTGATAAATATAGAGCTTTTAGGACAATTTGGGCATAACAAAAGGTATCTTAGTGATTATTAGAAGGAAATAAGGGTACAATAGGAATTACAAGGGAAATAGAACATGGTAGACTATTCTAGAAGGGGTCTTAGTGTAGTTTTCACTAGAATAATTGCACTAACTTGTGCAACAAGCTAAAAATTGAAGGGGTTTTAGTGAAATAGTAATTTTCAGATTTTTTCTCTTTTATGCCTATAAATAGGTGATTTTAGCTTGGATAAAAGGGGGTTCCATCTGATTTTTAGAGCTTCTTTAGGATTCTTGAGCCATAGGAACCTTAGAAAATCCCAAAAAAAAATACTAGCTAATTTTCGGATCTGAAATTAACATTTCAGATTCATTTTCTTCTATTTTTATCTTCAAATTATCTTCAAAAAACCAAAAACAATAAGAAGATTCACCACAAATCAGTGGAGAACTGTAATTACTGTGATTTGAATGTGAAATTGGGTTTGGAAGCAATTTTGAAATTCTGAAAATTATCTCCTGGGTTCACTGCTGTTCATTTGTTGATTACTGCTGGAACTTGTTGCTGAATCCTATCCTATTCGCTGTTGAGTATAGATTTAATGGATCTACTTTGATTTCAGGTACACATTTGTAATCTCAAGCTATGAAAGTACATTGAAGGAGCATTTATTAAATAGTTTGATTTATTCGGACTGCTTTTATTGAGTTCTACTGTTTTAATGGAGTTCTAGTTGGTTTTGCCCAATTTTTGTTTTACTTCTCTTCTTCTGCTTTCATTCTTCTGGATCAAAATTTTATTTTCGTTGTTGAGTTTAAGAAATATCTATGGTGTTGTAAATCTGCCTGGAATTTGCGTTTTGGTTGTACTGTACTGTAAATAATAGACTGTTTTAGAAGTAAATTGTCACCTTGAAATATTTGGTAATGCCATATAATAGATCCCAGTGTTTGGCAGTTAAGGGCATTCACGTTGATAAGTTGCTGCAAATGAAGTTGGTATTTGAAACTTTAAAATTAGTTATAGAATAGAATTCTGTATTTTAAGATATCAGTGAAATGTTGGACTAACTAGATCTTAGACTTAAAATTTGCTAAACGTTAGGCAAGCCTGCGAATAGTTCAAAAAACGAAATGTAGGCTGATTCTTCAAATGAGCTACAACACTAACAAATAGGCCAACACTGTTATAGAATAGGAATTTTGTATTTAGATTCATAAACTGTTGGAATGCTATTATAAACTGTTATAGTTTTAATTGTCTCTTTTATAATTCTGTTATAGTTCTGTAAACTGTTTTAATTTTGTTAATAATATAATGATTAGTTATAATAATTGATTAAGACCTTTGTTCATTTGTAGAAACAAAACAATAGAACATATAGTCGGGTTAGGATTGACCTTTAATTAAATTGGGACGAGCCTCGCCGCATTAAACACACAATTGCGGGGCCCTTAAATAAATTTGTTATAAAAAGCATAGACTCGGAAAGACCGTTTAGTGAACTTCACGGTCTTTCCCGAAGTTAACAAAGACGTAGAATCTTTAGGCACGACTTTAATACCTTCCTAATCACGAGTGTGCACTTGGTGCGACTCAAATCCAAATCTCGGCAAAGCCGAAATACACCGAAAGTCATAGGCGTACTGGTTGCGGTATGACTCGAGGTGCATTTCCGCGATGTCGCAAATTCTTAAAAAATATATTTATGTAAAAAGCACGTTATGTTGTTAAAATCTATAATTGAGTCAAACAAAAGTCAAGAACGACGGTGGAGCGACCGTGCTAAAACCACGGAATCCGGGAGTGCCTAACACCTTCTCCCGGGTTAACAGAGTTCCTTATCCGGACCTCTGCTTCGCGGACATTTTAAGAGTCAAAATTCCTCGGATTCGGGATTAACCGGTGACTTGGGACACCATTGTCATTCCCAAGTGGCGACTCTGATTAATCTCTAATAAAATACCGAACCGATTGTCCTTAAATTGGAAAAACTCCTTCCCTTATGTTATTTTATCCGTTTTGGGTAATTGAGCGTCGGGGTATACCCTACAAGTGTATTTATACGCTTTTAAGTGTTGGGGTAGTAAAAAGGGAGGTGTGACAGCTCTGGCAACTCTGCTGGGGATCCAACCCTGAACGCCGATTTCAGGGTTTAAGAACTCGAGCTCCTAGAACTGCCGTTCGCGTTTTTATTTGACTTCATTATGTGATTTGAACAACATGCTATGTGCTTTATCGCTTTGATATTATGTGAACTGTATATAAAATTGTGCCGAAAATCCTTCTCTCTTCTCCCTCGGGGATGTGCTTACTGGTTGAGATTCCCCTTTCCGTTAAAGTCACCTTAAACTAAGAAAACAGAGGCCGGATAAGTTACAAAGCCGATTGACTCCGCGGGTCAACGGTACGTAGCCCCCTCCTCGATTCGAGTTGTCCGCTCGGGTACACGGTCTAGCAATCCATGAAACCGTAAGATTTTGGACATAGGTCTAGGACGATTATTTGCATCATATTTGACTTAGGGGACTCAACACAGGGGTTGGGTCCGTTTAGGACAGGTGACCCGGTATTGAAAAGACCGAGCATGCTATGTGTTGCATTTATTGTCCTTGATCGTTATGCGGACCGGCGAAAATCCCGAGATTGGAAAAATTGTTGAAAAAGGAAAAAGAGAGAGAGAAAATAATGATTTGTAGAAAATAGGTACATGGAAAATTTGAATTTGAAAAAAAAATAGGTGGAGCATTTTTGAAATAATTGGTCAAATAATCTGACCGAACTACGCAGGTTTGATTCTCGCCATTAGGTGGGATACGTAGGCAACCCTTAAACGGGTCCAACCACCCCTTTAAAAAATCAAAAAAAAAAATGTGTGTTTAATTTTGTCAATAAAATCAAAGTGATGCCGTTTTTGAAAATAGCCGAATGTTCCGAAAGGACGCCGGAAGGTTGTTTTTGCAAAAATGGCCACTTTGACTCTTTTCTTTTTGAATAATGGCCTTGAAATATTCCTTATGGAAATGTTGAAAGGCCACCCCTTTCAAAAAAATAAAAAAAAAATGTCGAATTTTAGTTTTCAATAAATCGAAGTGACGCTGTTTTTGAAAAAATAGCCGAATGCTCCGAAAGGACGCCGGAAGGCTGTTTTTGTAAAAATAGTCACTTTGAATCATTTTTAATAATTGGCGGGCACAACCTTGAAATATTCCTTGTGGAAATGTTGCAAGGCCATAGCCGCAAAATCAAGTCCGGGTTCACACCCCGTTTGCAAAAATAACCAAAAAATGTCAATTTTTGATTTTTGTTATAAATAAGTCGGGTGATGCTATTCTTGCTTAAAATAAGCCGAATGTCCCTCAAAAGGACGCCGGAAGGCTGTTTTTGCAAGAATAGCCACTTTGAGTCGTTTGTAAATAATTTTGGACACAACCTTGAAATATTCCCTCGCGGAAATGTTGAAAGGCTGTATCCGCAAAAATAAGTTTGAGTCATTGCTCAACTTTTAAAAAATAATCACTTTATCAAATAAGCCATTACATGGCTGGTTTTTGCTGAAATAGCCACATTTTTTGCATTTTTAACTTCCTCAGTCTTGTGTTGGCCTGTGTTGGTGCTGAACGATGCCCCATAGGCCCCAGGATATAAAAATTTTGAATTTGCATCTTCTTAAATAAAATTTTGCAAAAATAGCCGCTTTGTCTAAATAAGCCATTATATGGCCAATTTATGAAAAATAGTCTTGTGTTGGTTTATGGTGATGCCGAACGATGCCCCATGAGCCACAGTATAACAGGATAAAAATTTTGGTTTTATCTTTCTTAAATAAATTTTGCAAAAATAGTCATTTTGTCAAATAAGCCATTATGTGGCCAATTTTGTAGAAAATAGTCATAATTGACACCAAAAATATTCTTATTCTTGTAGAAATCTCCTACACAAGTTTGTAGTTGGAATCGGTTTCTATAATTTTCCTTCAAAAAAAAAAAAAAAAAAAAAAAAATCAAATAAACATCTCTTTATTTCTTGCATTAATTTGCAAGAACTACGCTCGGTCCGATTCATGCGGGGTCATGATACGTAGGCAATCCACATAGGATTCGACCATATCCATAACCAAAAAAAAAATGAAAAAAAACTACAAACAAAAAAAAAAGGAAAAAAGGGAAAAATGAAAACCACAAAAAGGGAAAAAGAAAAGAAAATAGTAGAAAAAAAGAAGGTGATCAATAAGCGGGATACCTTAATGCTGACATGGTGGCTTTATTTTGTTGTGTCCGTTTCCAGAAAGGTGGTTGGTTGTGGTTCCAAAATAACTCTTCCCTATAATACAACGTCAGAGGACAATGGCAGAGAATCTCAAGGCTGAGTGGGTTGGTAGCGGCACCCGACAACAGCTGGTTGAACGGAACCACATGTTAGTTGAAGAAGTCAAAATGTTGAGACAACACGTGGATGAAATGTATCGGGCGTGGATGGATGGAAAATCACTACCTCCGCCACCACCTAGTTTCATGGACTCTGTCCTTACACTGAACCCGATGCCAAATATACCTGCCTATCGCAGCCTTTCCAGCCACCCCAATAGCTCCATCACTCGGTATCCATCTATTTTCCCCCAGGAATGCGCTCCAATCACATCCACTGTTCCCGACGATAAACACCCACCCGAAGCTCATGTTGCCCAACATTACCCCTCCGAGGTTGTTCATCAGGACCCCAAACAGAGCCCTCAGGTTGAACCTCCCCAACGACAAGGTCCGGTGGTCGTCTTTGCTAAAGGCCCTCTATATCAAACCCATGGATATCCTTGTAATTCTCCTGGCCCTTACTTCTCCCCACGAGCATACCAGAAACCCCGCGGGTCAGGTTTTAGGCCAAATCAGGCTTTTAGAAATGAGAGGCTACTGAAACGAGAAAAGTCTCTTACCCCTTTGGGAGAATCGTATGCCAGTTTGTTCCACAAGTTGAAGCAACTGGACATGTTGAAACCAATTCGGATAAAAATGCCAAATCATCGGTCAAAGAGTGTGATTTTTCTCAAATGTGCGCATATTGCTCAGGCGCCCCGGGGCATGACACAGAAAAATGTTGGAAGCTAAAAAAGGCAATTCGGGAGCTTATCAATGCAGGCTACATTGCCGTACAAAATCCGGATATAGTCGACACCTGTATGGTTGATGCAGAAGGCAGTGGCTAAAGATATTGTGCTTGGTAGTTGGAAATATGCTTCATTTGGGGTTTATCCAAAGTAGAATTTTTGGTGGCTTATTTTGTTGTCATTTCTGTTACCCGGGTTATTTCAGGGTTGTAATCCGGACGTTGTCTTGAAAGTCAAAACCTTTCTATCTTACTACTTTGCTTTGTTTAGTGCTGTCTAGGTTTGTAATTTTAGTCTAGTCTGTTCGTTTTGTTGTTCGTCTTGTTGTTTCAACCCATCGGTTTAATACAACTCTTTGTTTCCCGTCATCTCTAGTCATTCCATTTCTAATTACTTTGCATTTCTTCTCATACTGACTTTAGCAACATGACATGCACATAATTCTAAGCCTGGTTTTTAAAAGTCAATGGGACAATGTAGAAGATGTAATGATACTCGGAAGAAATATTGAAATACTGTGAAGCCGGAATCAAGTGAATACTGGGGGAAAACAGAACATAAAGAAATGCCTTGGAAATGCATCATGCTTCATCGGTTTAAAGCCAAAGGCAAAAGTACCCCAAGGTTAAAGGAACCATTCGTGGTATCGAGATTGTTGCCCAATGGCATTGAGAATCGTCAAAAACAGAAGGCAAATATGTGAATTGGTCGAAAGATAGTTTGTACTCGGTAGGTTTTGAAGATTGGAATGACGAAGGCATTTTATTCGGCTACCCAAACACTTCGTCCATTGTTATCCCCTTTGAGCCATATTATATTTTCTTTCATACCCCTCTTTCGGAATCAACAACAAAAATTGAGGATTGAGCGGAGAAATCCAAATGGAGAAACAAAAAGAAAGAAGAAAAGAAAAGAAAAAAAAAAGAAGATAAAAGAAAAGAAAAAAAAGAGAGAAAAGAAAAAGAAAAGAAAAAGAAAAGAAAGAAAAAGAATGCAAAAAAAAACGGGAAAAAGTCAAAAGAAATTTATAAATTGATGACGTAGTCTGAACTACGTTTGACTTGATCCCGAAAGGGTACGTAGGCAGCCTCACTGAGGTTCAGTCACAATAAAAGAAAAATCCAAAAAATCCCCCAAGAAGGAAACTGGGGCCGAAGTTATGGTTGTTGAATAAATAAGATTCCGAAAGTTGTAATTTTAACCCACGATGAAATATTTTTGAGCCTTTATATCCTTTTTTCTATATCCCATCCAAAAGCCTGCATTACGGTCCAAAGAAAGACCTTCCGATCAATCTTCAAGAAATGCCGAGTCAAATGAGCAAAGGTGAATCACATCAAGGGCAACACTCGAGTCCGAACAAAGGAGAATGAAGAATTCAAGATGATGAAAACCACCACGAGACTCCACGATGAGAGAAATCAAAATGAGAGAGTCTTATCGGTGAAAACCCTCACGGGCACCGTAAGGCGACGGTGAGTCGAGAGAAAGAAAGAGCAAATGAGAGAGGCTTGATGGTGAAAACCCGATGGGCACTACAAGTCGACTAAGGATCAGATCAAAGAAATGAAGTGTTGAAGACCGGTTTCACGGCAGAACTTGCAACAAGAGTTGAACATCAGATTTGCTACACAAAGAAGGCTGAAGTGCATGTTAAGGTCGCTAGAGTCGGTATTCACATCCGCTAGGTCATTCTTCCGTAGGTTTCTTGTTAGGAATTATGTTTTCCTTTCTTTCTATTCTTCATACCTTGTTTTACCCTCCCTCTTATTGAGTCTGTCGGGTCATAACAAGTATAGAAATGATTTCAAAATTTGCCACCAAGCTTTCCAATTGCACAAGATGGGATTTAGCCAACACGACAATTGTCGTAGGTCGGGGAATGACAAGGCCGGTGATTTAAGCCCACAAGAGCAACATGTGCAATGAAGATCATGCAAGACACAAGGGTCGGCAAGGTGCCAACTCAAGGAAAATATAGCAAATGGAAGTACGGGGTTCGAACAGAGAGGGGGTATATCTTCTGACAAGAGAAAGACCAAAGGTTGTCAAGTGGAGTCATCAAAGGAATCGAGATCGAAGTTTGTGGTATCCGTCAAGAAAGGGACAATATACATACCTAAAGAGAGTTGGATTTTGAACAAAAAAGAAGTGAAAATGGATAGTCGGTGAACAGGCAAGGCGCTCGGGTGGAAAGCGGTCGCCATCAAAGTTCAAGGCCACAACCAACCACCGCATTTAAACTAACATATTTTTCTTTGCTTTGAAACAGGGGCATAGATGTTATTGATCCGATAGAGCCAATAACTTCCAATGGGCATAGGCTCATTTTGGTTGCGAGGCGTATCTTACCACATTGGGCAGAGGCAAAAGGCAAGTTTGCGCCGAATTGGCAGGGACCATTTGTGGTATCACGGGTGTTGACCAATGGAGCATTATATTTAACAGATGTTGAAGGAAAGTGCGTAGAGACTGCTATCAATTCAGATGCGGTCAAAAGATACTATGTATGATTCCTTTTCAATTGTATGTTTTGTATTTTGTTGTGATTTTGGAATTGAAATGACGAAGGCGTTTTATTCTCTATCCAAACACTTTATCCATTGTTAACCCCTTTGAGCCTTAATGAATGAATTCTTTCATATCCCTCTCTCGGAATCGCTCTAAAGAATGAAAAATGAAATGATGGAAAAATGAAAAAAAAAATGAAAAAATGAAAATGAAAAAAAATGATGAAAAAAAAAAGAGAAAAAGACAAAGATCGGGAAAAAGTCAAAAAGAAATCCATCTAACTTATGAAGTTGGATGAACTACGTCCTGACTTGATCCCGAAAGGGTACGTAGGCAGCCTCTCCGAGGTTCAGTCACAATAAAGAAAAATCCAAAAATTCCCCACATATTGAAACTGGGGCAGAAGTTATGTTTAATAATTCCGAGAGTTGTAAATATTTTTAACCCTCGTGAAATTTTGAGCCTTTATATCTTTCTTTCTTAACCCGCCCAAAAGCCACGTTACAGTCCAAAGAAAGACCTTCTGATCAATTTTGAAATGATAACAAATACAACGAAGGAGGAGCGAAGCATCGGATAATACCCGTGGTAAAGAAAACAAAATACAAAAAGGAAAAATGGAAAAAATATAAAAAATGAGAGAGTCTCATCAGTGAAAACCTTAGCCGGCACTGTGAGGCGATTGCAAGGTTGAGAGAAATAAAATGAGAGAGTCTCATCGGTGAAAACCTTAATCGGCACTGTGAGACGATTGTGACGTTGAGAGAATAAATGAGAGAGTCTTATTGGTGAAAACCTTTCGAGGCACCGTAGGGCGATCGAGAGGATTACCAGAAAAGAGAAAAGCAACAAAAAAAAAATAGTATCGGTTTGGTTTGAAAACAATTTGGAGACAGAATAATGATTGGAGCGAACTGGGTCAGAATTTAAATACATGGCATGGTCAGCGGAATCAGCCAGCAAATACCCAGATAAGTTCTAACTACCAGCTCCTGATAATGAAAGTTGAAACAACACTGGATCAGAAAGGAAGAGTTGGGAAGGAAATAAGGAAGCTTGGCAAACATGGCCAAAGGAAAAGAAAACAAACAAAAATGGAAAAAGTGAGAAAATACAAAAAAAAGAGTTCGCAAGAGATAGGCAGCTGAAAATCCACACAGCAGGAGAAAAAGCAAAAAAGAGGAAAGCAATAAGAGGCAGGGACGGCAGATGCCAGTTGCCAGCAGTTTATATCTAATAAATTTTGTTTCATGATTCATGCAGGAACAAAGTGTCATTATTCACTTTAAAGCGAATGTGACCAATGTGGAAAAATAGAAAACACCCAAAAAAGAGGAAAGTTTGACGATAAGTGGAGAAATTCACAGATGAGAGACAATTGGTAAAAGAAAATACCAAAAAGAGGAAGTTTTAAATTGTTTTTGAAATCGGGGTGCCCGCCCGAAGAATGGTATGGCAATTTATTTTTAAAGTTCATTGTTGAAGTCAGGATGCCCGCCTGAAGAATGGAATGGCATTTTACTTTAAGTTCTGATTGATGTTTTAAATCATAGTTGAAGTTTTAAATTGTTTTTGAAATCGGGGTGCCCGCCCGAAGAATGGAATGGCGATTTATTTTTAAAGTCCATTGTTGAAGTCAGGGTGCCCGCCTGGAGAATTGTTGAAGTCGGGGTGCCCGCCCGGAGAATGGAATGGCATTTTACTTTAAGTTTTAGTTGAAGTTTTAAATTGTTGTTGAAGTCGGGGTGCCCGCCCGAAGAATGGTGTGGCAATTTATTTTTAAAAGTTTGTTGTTGAAATCGGGGTGCCCGCCCGAAGAATGGTATGGCGATTTATTTTTAAAAGTTCATTGTTGAAATCGGGGTGCCCGCCCGAAGAATGGAATGGCATTTTACTTTAAGATTTATTTTTAAAGTTTGTTGAAGTTTTAAATTGTTGAAGTCGGGGTGCCCGCCCGGAGAATGGAATGGCATTTTACTTTAAGTTTTAGTTGAAGTTTTAAATTGTTGTTGAAGTCGGGGTGCCCGCCCGAAGAATGGTATGGCAATTTATTTTCAAAGTTTGTTGTTGAAATCAGGGTGCCCGCCTGAAGAATGGAATGGCGATTTATTTTTCAAATTGTTGTTGAAATCGGGGTGCCCGCCCGAAGAATGGAATGGCGATTTATTTTTAAAGTTCATTGTCGAAATCGGGGTGCCCGCCCGAAGAATGGAATGGCATTTTACTTTAAGTTTTAGTTGAAGTTTTAAATTGTTGATTGAAGTTTTAAATTGTTGTTGAAGTCGGGGTGCCCGCCCGGAGAATGGAATGGCATTTTACTTTAAGTTTTAGTTGAAGTTTTAAATTGTTGTTGAAGTCGGGGTGCCCGCTCGAAGAATGGTATGGCAATTTATTTTTAAAAGTTTGTTGTTGAAATCGGGGTGCCCGCCCGAAGAATGGTATGGCAATTTATTTTTAAAGTTTGTTGTTGAAGTCAGGGTGCCCGCCTGGAGAATGGAATGGCGATTTATTTTTGAAGTTTGTTGTTGGAGTCAGGTGCCCGCCTGAAGAATGGAATGGCAATTTAATTGCGATTTATTTTCGAAGTTTGTTGTTGGAATCGGGGTGCCCGCCCGAAGAATGGAATGGCGATTTATTTTTAAAGTCCATTGTTGAAATCAGGGTGCCCGCCTGGAGAATGGAATGGCATTTTACTTTAAGTTTAGTTGAAGTTTTAAATTGTTGTTGAAGTCGGGGTGCCGTTGAAGTCGGGGTGCCCGCCCGAAGAATGGTATGGCGATTTATTTTTCAAGTTTGTTGGTGAAAGTCGGGGTGCCCGCCCGAAGAATGGAATGGCATTTTACTTTAAGTTTTAGTTGAAGTTTTAATTGTTGTTGAAGTCGGGGTGCCCGCCCGAATGGCAATTTAATTTCTGTTAGGCGCCCACCTTCTAATACGGGAATACATTTCTGCATTGCACGTTTAAATTCCGTTAGGTGCCCACCTTCTAATACGGGAATACATTTCTGCATTGCACGTTTAACTTCTGTTAGGTGCCCACCTTCAAATACGGGAATACTTTTTGCATCGCATTGCACGTTTAATTTCTGTTAGGTGCCCACCTTCTAATACGGGAATACTTTTCTGCATCGCATTGCACGTTTAATTTCTATTAGGTGCCCACCTTCAAATACGGGAATACTTTTCTGCATCGCATTGCACGTTTAATTTCTGTTAGGTGCCCACCTTCAAATACGGGAATATTTTTCTGCATCGCATTTAAAAAGAAAAAAAAAAGAAAAAAGAAAAAGAAAAAAAAAGAAAAAATATGAAAAGAAGAAAAAATTCGGACATTCAATAACATGATGTGCCCAGTCACCATACTGGGGCAGAAAAATCTTTCTTTGGTTGTTTATCTAGTCACAAGCAGGGGTCCACCTGGAGAATGGACGAATTATTTCATATTGAAGAGGTTGAACAAGTCAAGGCAATAACAGGAATGCCGGTGAAAAGTTGAACATGTTCAAGGCGATAACAAGAATGCCATTGGAGCGAAGATACAAGTTGAAGGCAATAACAAGAATGCCGTTGCAAGGAATACAAGACACAAGATCAAGAAAATACAAAAAGACAAGTTGGAAGACATAGATAGGATTTTTGTAATTCATAGACTGTAGCTTAGGCTAGCTCCTTTTATCTTTACCCTGGTGTAATAAGGAGTCAGTCAGCAATGACAGCAGTAACAACAGCAACAGCAGTGAGATCACAATCCTTGGTAGTCCCAGCTACCAGACCTTCCCGAACTACACTGACCTGATTCCTGTTTAGCCCAGGATATGTAGGCAACCTCCTGAAGCAGGGTGCGGTCAAAACTTTTCAAAATGCTTCACAATGGAATACTCGAACGGGTAAAAATCGTTCATAGTTGCTCACTTATCTTTGCACGGAAACTCTTCGTGTCCCCGAGCAAAGAGGGGCAGCTGTGAGCACGTGATTTTTACCCTACACATGAGTCGTTCCTATAAAATTCAAAATAAATGATTTTTCATTATTTTCTAAATTTTGTGTGAATTTTTGTTTAGTTGTTTTGCATGTCATTTGCGTGTGATAAATGAAAATACAAAAAAAATTGCATCTTTAGGAAATTAATTCTTTTTCTAACAAATTAAAGAAAAAATCAAAAAAAATTAGTTAGCTTTTAAATTGAAAATTGCCAAAAGAAGGTAGTTAGTTTAGTTTTTAATTAGTTCCAAATAATCACAAAGTAGAATAAATACAAAATACAAAAAAATACAAAAATGCATTAAAATACAAAAATACAAGTTATGATAAGAAGAAGAATAAGGATAAATAAATACAATGCAAGAAGAAATACAAAGGCAAAAGACTTGGGCCAAAATTGACACCAACCCAGCGACCCATCAACACCCCTACCCTGGCCCAAAACGCCCCAGCCCAAACCAGTAGCCCAGCCGCCCCGCCCAAGTCCGGATTCAATCTCAACCGTAGGAGATTTTGATCTAACGGTTCGGATTTATCATTACAATTTAAGTATAACTAAACCAATAACCTTAAAAAAACATATCTCCTTAATTCACTTACTGTCCAAACTCAAAACACAGCCGTGTCCCTCTTCTTCTTCTTCACTGCCGCCGCTAGGGTTCCGCCACCCATGGCGGCGGCCGGCCACTTTCCCGGCCAAAAATAATACCAAAACAATCCCCTTCCTCTCCTTATCACTCCCCCACCATTAGCCTCCTTCGAAACCTAGCCAATCTCCGTGAATATCGAACCCTAATCCGCGCCGCCACCTACCACCCATGGCGGCGCCGCCTTAAAAACACCCAAAACCCTCACCCCACCATTCTTTTAAGGTTCTTTACACCGTGACACGAAGAATTAAGTCCAAAGCTGCTGGAAAATGCAAGAATCGACACAACAGAATTGGATTCGAGAAAAATTCAAGAAAAGTCGCCGGAAAAAAAAGATGCAAGAGAAGCTATCAAGAAATGAATACATCTGAGCCTCAATTTGCTAAAGAAAATTGTCGAATCTTCAAGACTCGGAGTTTGTTCAAGAATAATCAAGAATTTGAGAAAAAAAAGAAAAGGGAATAAACGGCATTAAAGCTAAGTTCTTCTTTAATTTTATGCATGTTTGATTGTTTCGAAATCTGTTTACTTGTGTATTCTGTTAATTTCCTAAGATGAATCTGTTTCTCGGACCAGTCTAATAAATGCATTTTTATGCACTTCTTTGTAGTCGAATGATAGCAGTAACTGTTTGTAGAAAATATACACATTTCAAATTGCACGACTCAAAAGTAGCAGTAACTGTTTTTGGACTTTTTGATATGTTTTTTTTTTAATTTTTTCTGATTTGTTATAATCCTGGTTAGTCGATCCGTCGATTAGTATTACTGGTTGTTTGATCCTGTTTAGTAAATTCAAGTCGATTAATTGTTGATTAGTAGAATGTTTTGGTAATTTGTTTAAATTCAGTGAATGTTATTGAATAACACTTAGGATGTATTGGTTATAGCTGCAGTTATTGATTAAGCTCGATTAGTGAATTCGTCCTTAGACTAATTAAGATTCACATTAAGTCAATAGTTGAAATCATACGATTCGTAGCAACCTAAGGTGTTCTTATTAATAGAATCAATTGCGACTAGTTAGCTCGAGCAATAAGACTCACCATCTATCAATTGTTCCCCCGAGTCTTGTTAATCGGATAATTAATCATAAGTGGCTGTATTTGTAAGATTGCTTAGGGTTGGCTATAGGAGAAATGTGATTTTAATTAGCGAATTAAGTTGGATTTTAATTAGTTAAAAAGGCTAATTGGCTAGTTGAGCAATAGTCACTTAATTGTGGCTATTTGCTAAATACAAATCTGAAAATGGGTTAAAATAGGAGTAAAATACAGAAATTAGGAATGTAATAAGTCTTGAGAAGTAGGGGTAAATTGGGGAAAGGGAGTTGGTAAACTTGTAATAAGGTTAATAGGAAAATGGTGCAATTGGAAAGGAAATTGGTATAATTGTGATAAACATAGAGCTTTTAGGACAATTTGGGCATAACAAAAGGTATCTTAGTGATTATTAGAAGGAAATAAGGGTACAATAGGAATTACAAGGGAAATAGAACATGGTAGACTATTCTAGAAGGGGTCTTAGTGTAGTTTTCACTAGAATAATTGCACTAACTTGTGCAACAAGCTAAAAATTGAAGGGGTTTTAGTGAAATAGTAATTTTCAGATTTTTTCTCTTTTAGGCCTATAAATAGGTAATTTCAGCTTCAATAATAGGGGGTTCCATCTGATTTTTAGAGCTTCTTTAGGATTTTTGAGCCATAGGAACCTTAGAAAATCCCAAAAAATACTAGCTAATTTTCGAATCTGAAATTAACATTTCAGATTCATTTTCTTCTATTTTTATCTTCAAATTATCTTCAAAAAACCAAAAACAATAAGAAGATTCACCACAAATCAGTGGAGAACTATAATTACTATGATTTGAATGTGAAATTGGGTTTGGAAGCAATTTTGAAATTCTGAAAATTATCTCCTGGGTTCACTGCTGTTCATTTGTTGATTACTGCTGGTTTCGTGTTAGGCATGATTTTTGTGATTTTGTGTTATTTTATCTTAAATTTACATTTTTTTTGTGCATGTTTATTAATAAAATACAAAAAAAATTGTGACGACCCAAAGGGTCATCACTTGTTTATTTAATCATTCCGAGCTTTTGAGGTCTTGAAAACCTCATTTATAGTTGCCTCGATTTGCGTGCACAGTCCGGGCACAAATCTGGAAAAGATTTATGTTGAAATATGTGAAATATGTGAAAAAGTAGAAGAATTTTGATATTAATATTGATATGGTTGACTTTGGTCAACATTTTTGGTAAACGGACCCGGATCCGTGATTTGACTATTTCAGAAAATCCGTAGAAAAATATGGAACTTGGGCATATGTCCGGAATTGAAATCCGAGGTCTAGAACCCCGATAAAAGAATTTTTCTGTTAAATTGTTTTCTGAAAATGTTTAAGGAAAATGAAACTGATTTTTTATTAAAAAGTACTGGTATCGGGCTCGTATTTTGGTTCCGACGCCCGGTACAGGTCACATATATTGGTTAAGCGCTTCCTGTAAAGTTTGGTTGAAAACGGACGTCGTTTGACGTGTTTCGGCCTTAAATTGGAAAGTTTGGAAATTATGAAATCTTAAAGAATTCTTGAGCTTTAAGGCTCAATTTATTGATTTTGATGTTATTTTAGCGATTTGATCGCGCGAGCAAGTTCGTATGATGTTTTTGAGTTAGTGTACATATTTGGTTTGGAGCCCCGAGGGCTCGGGAGTGTTTCGGAGGTGGTTCGGGGTGTTTTTGGACTTAGAAAACCAGCAGATTTTCTGCAATTTTTACACAGATATTTTACCCTACGCGATCGCGGACTTGTCCACGCGATCGCACTGCCTTGTCTCGATACTCAACGCGATCGCGGCTGTCTTCACGCGATCGCGAAGCTTTACGTCTTTCTCCAACGCGATCGCAGCCTTCTTCACGCGATCGCGTAGCTTTCCGTTTTCCTTCAACGCGATCGCGACCCTTTTCACGCGATCGCGTAGTACAAATGAGCCACCCAGCGAAATTCTTCTACGCGATCGCAGCATTGTCCACGCGATCGCGTAGTGTTAAATATTTGCCTTCCGCGATCGCGACCCAATTCATGCGATCGCGTAGAACAAAAATTTCGCCCAGTGAATTTAATACAGAGAACAGAACAGAAACGGGATAAAAATCCCATTTCTGTTCAAACCCCTTCTCCACAGCATTTTAGACGATTTTGAGGCATTTCTTCATCAAAGTTCATTGGGTAAGTATTGTTAACTCGTTTTCTTCATTTTTCATCAACATCAATCAAATCTTTAGGCTTAAACATGTATAAATTAGTTGAAAATTGGAGAAATGGGTATAGTTGGGGTTTTCAAAGAATTTGCGATTTAGACCTCGTTTTGGAGTCGAACTTAAGAACAAATTGTATATTTGAACTCACGGAAGATTGGGTAAAATTATTTTGGTTCGAAACTTGAGTTTCGATTATGTGGGCCCGGGGTCGGTTTTTACTATTCCGGGCAGAATGTTGTAAAAAACCATATTTAGCAATATGAACTAGTTTGTTAAGTAGAATTGATGATATTAAATCAATTGTGTATAGATACGATTGGATTGGAGTCAAATTCAAAAGGAAAAGGCATTGCTACGGATTGAATCGTTCGTAAGCATTCGAGGTAAGTGTTTGTTCTATCCTAGCTTGAGGGAATAGGATTATGTGTTATGTGTTATGTGATCGAGTGCGGTGTATGGGCTGTGGTGACGAGCATCCATACACTGGCGTCTAGTATGACCGTGAGTCGTTGGAAAATGATATTTTGAGATATATTACAGGTGAATCGTTATTGTTCTCCCTTGTTGGGACTTGTTGTGAAGATAATTATTGATTGCCCTTGATGGGACGATTTATGAATTGTTGTTTCTTTCTTTGCCCTTAACTATGATTGTTATTTGGGTGAGGAAGAGTGATAATGCACGAAGGGTGATGCCGTGCCATGTTTATTTATTTATGCACGAAGGTTAATGCCGTGCCATGTTTATTTATTGATTATGCACGAAGGATCGTGCCGTGCCCTGTTATTGAACCATGTACGAAGGATCATGCCGTACTATGGATGTGAGGATGAGAGTAAAAGCACGAAGGGTGATGCCGTGTACTTTATTTGTTTATTTGGTAAGGATGAGAGTAAAAGCACGAAGGGTGATGCCGTGTACTTTATTTGTTTATTTGGTGAGGATGAGAGTAAAAGCACGAAGGGTGATGCCGTGCAATTGCTTGTTATTTCTTGAAGTGATATTATTCGTGTTTACATTATACTTTGTTTTCTTTGTGAAATTATTAACTCTGGTTAGTTGTTAAATTCTTTAAGATATTTCTTATTGTGTTATTACTTGATTATTTCTCGTTATCTTGTGGTATACATATATATATATATAGAACTGCACAGGTTTATGGGGGTGTACGGTCCTAGGCTTGTCACTACTTCGCCGGGATAGGCCAGGCACTTACCAGCACATGGGGTCGGTTGTGCTGATACTGCACTTCTGTGCATTTTTGCACAGGTCCAGGATTCGATCAGGAGCAGCAGCAGTAGATCTTTTGCGTGGGAGCTAATCATATTTGAGACCGAGGTAGCTTGCAGACGTCCGCAGGCCCGTCGTCTCTTTCTTTATTTATGTTATTAGCTGTAGTCTCTTTGTTCCGAGACAAACAGAATTATGTTATATTTCCTTGAGACTTTTATGTGTAGTATTCCATAGTAGTTTGTGAGTTGGTGACTCCACGTCTTGGGTAGAGGATTTCGGTATAATTTTCACTTTGTGATTTGTTATATCCATTTCGATAAAGTATTCCGCATTTATTTAATTAAAATTGTGTTAAAAACAGGATAGTATGAATACAGTGGCTTGCCTAGCTACCACGAGTAGGCGCTATCACGATCCCGATGTTGGGGGAAAATCCGGGTCGTGACAAGTTGGTATCGAAGCTCTAGGTTACATAGGTCTCACCACTCACGAACAAGCTTAGTAGAGTTTGAGAGGTAGGTACGGAGACGTCCGTACTTGTCCTCCACAGTCTATTGAGTTAGGAAAAAGTCTCTCATTTGTTCTTTCTTGTCGTGCGACTTGTTCCTCAATTACCGATTGAATTTCTATTCGTCCTTTCGCGGATGGTAAGGACACGCACTTCTTCGTCCGCCGACCGGCGGCCCCGAGCCCCGGACGGCCTCCGCGGCGGGGGCGAGGGGCCGAGGCCGTGGTAGGGGTAGAGCTCGGCCCCCGGCGGCTACCCCGGAGGTGGAGCCTCATATTGAGATTGATGAGGAGGTTCCGGTTCCGGCAGCTCCAGTGGGCCCAGCTCAGGTCCCGGGAGAGGCTTTGATTACCCCGGATCTCCGGGATGCTTTGGTCGAATAGCGGGATTTATGGATAGCATTGCCGGAGCGGGTCTATTATCGGTTGCCCCAGCTACTCTCAGGCTGGAGGAGGGGCCCGTACTCCTATTGCTCATACTCCGCGAGCCGGTAGCCTCCTCGGCCTCGAGCACCGGTAATCCGGCCCAGCCGTGGCCACTCGGTCCGGTACCACCACCTCATGCCGGCGATGGAGCGGCCATGACTTACGATTCGTTATGGAGGCTTGAATCGGTTCTCCAAGCTATTTACCACTACATTCGGTGGAGCCGCATCAGAGGATCCTCAGGGACTTTTTATTCAGTTGCCATGAGATTCTCAAAACTATGGGGATCGTGGAGACAAACGGAGTTGATTTCTGTACCTTCAGACTTGCAGGATCCGCCAAGACTTGGTGGAGAGATTATTGCTTGACTCGACCAGCAGGGTCCCCAGCTCTATCATGGGACCAGTTTGCGGAACTATTTATGGAGAAGTTTCTCCTTGCTACTCAGCGGGATTTACTTCGGAGGCAGTTTGAGCGCCTCCATCAGGGCACTATGACAGTTACACAGTATGAGACGAGATTTGTCGACTTGGCTCGTCATGCAGTGGTGATACTTCCCACAGAGCGGGAGAGGGTCCGCAGATTTATAGATGGGCTTAATCAGCCGATTAGACTCCCGATGGCTATGGGCGTGGGGAGTGACATATCATTTCAGGAGGCAGCCAATGCAGCCCGCAGAGTTGAGATGGCTCTTGCTAGGGGAGGCGGTTATTCTTCAGATAAGAGGCCTCGTCATTCAGGCAGGTTTGGTGGTTCTTCCTCTAGTGGCAGAGAATCCTTTGATAGAGGCCAGTCTTCCAGGCCTTTTCATTCCGCCCTTCAGGCTTCACAGGGTGGACCAGGTGATCGTGGTTTTCGGGGGCATTATTCAGACCAGCCTCCTATTAATGCTCAGCCTCTTCGGAGTGTTCGTGGAGGCCATTCGAGTCGTCAGGGCCAGCAGAGCCCTATCAGTCCAAGAGTTGCTACGGTTGTGGCGACCCGGGTCATTTTATCAGGAATTGCCCTAGCAGCGGGCAACTCTCGGCGGCGAGGTCCTCGTCCTATGATTCAGGCCCCGGCTGACCCTCAGCCTGCCCAGCCAGCCAGAGGCGGGGGTAGAGATTATAGAGGTGGAGGTCGAGACCGTAGAGGTGGAGACCGTCCAGCGAGAGGTAGAGGTCAGCCAGTTGATGGTCGTCCTAGAGACGCAGCTCAGAGGGGAGGTGCGGATCCCCGATTCTATGCTTTACCAGCCAGGCCAGAGGCAGAGGCATCAGATGCTGTGATTACAGGTACTATTCTTGTGTGTGGCAGAGGTGCTTCAGTATTATTTGACCCTGGATCTACATATTCCTATGTGTCTTCCTACTTGAGTTTCGATTATGCGGGCCCGGGGTCGGTTTTTACTATTCCGGGCAGAATGTTGTAAAAAACCATATTTAGCAATATGAACTAGTTTGTTAAGTAGAATTGATGATATTAAATCAATTGTGTATAGATACGATTGGATTGGAGTCAAATTCAAAAGGAAAAGGCATTGCTACGGATTGAATCGTTCGTAAGCATTCGAGGTAAGTGTTTGTTCTATCCTAGCTTGAGGGAATAGGATTATGTGTTATGTGTTATGTGATCGAGTGCGGTGTATGGGCTGTGGTGACGAGCATCCATACACTGGCGTCTAGTATGACCGTGAGTCATTGGAATATGATATTTTGAGATATATTACAAGTGAATCGTTATTGTTCTCCCTTGTTGGGACTTGTTGTGAAGATAATTATTGATTGCCCTTGATGGGACGATTTATGAATTGTTGTTTCTTTCTCTGCCCTTAACCGTGATTGTTATTTGGGTGAGGAAGAGTGATAATGCACGAAGGGTGATGCCGTGCCATGTTTATTTATTTATGCACGAAGGTTAATGCCGTGCCATGTTTATTTATTGATTATGCACGAAGGATCATGCCGTGCCCTGTTATTGAACCATGTACGAAGGATCATGCCGTACTATGGATGTGAGGATGAGAGTAAAAGCACGAAGGGTGATGCCGTGTACTTTATTTGTTTATTTGGTGAGGATGAGAGTAAAAGCACGAAGGGTGATGCCGTGTACTTTATTTGTTTATTTGGTGAGGATGAGAGTAAAAGCACGAAGGGTGATGCCGTGCAATTGCTTGTTATTTCTTGAAGTGATATTATTCGTGTTTACATTATACTTTGTTTTCTTTGTGAAATTATTAACTCTGGTTAGTTGTTAAATTCTTTAAGATATTTCTTATTGTGTTATTACTTGATTATTTCTTGTTATATTGTGGTACACATATGTATATTGAATTCTACAGGTTTATGTGGGTGTCTGGTCCTAGGCTTGTCACTACTTCGCGGGATAGGCCGGGCACTTACCAGCACATGGGGTCGGTTGTGCTGATGCTACACTTCTGTGCGTTTTTGCACAGGTCCAGGTTACGATCGGGAGCAGCAGCAGCAGTAAGTAGATTGCGTGGGAGCTAATCATATTTGAGACCGAGGTAGCTTGCAGACGTCCGCAGGCCCGTCGTCTCTTTCTTTATTTATGTTATTAGCTGTAGTCTCTTTGTTCCGAGACAAACAGAATTATGTTATATTTCCTTGAGACTTTTATGTGTAGTATTCCATAGTAGTTTGTGAGTTGGTGACTCCACGTCTTGGGTAGAGGATTTCAGTATAATTTTCACTTTGTGATTTGTTATATCCATTTCGATAAAGTATTCCGCATTTATTTAATTAAAATTGTGTTAAAAACAGGATAGTATGAATACGGTGGCTTGCCTAGCTACCACGAGTAGGCGCCATCACGATCCCGATGTTGGGGGAAAATCCGGGTCGTGACAAGTTGGTATCAGAGCTCTAGGTTACATAGGTCTCACCACTCTTTAACTGCTGTCTACTTCACTGTTGCCGTGAATTTGCTGAGAATTACTGCTTCAATTGCTGCTGGACTGTTTATTGCTGGTTTCTGCCATATTTAACTGCTGATTCTCCTACTTTGATTTCAGGTACACATTTGTAATCTCAAGCTATGAAAGTACATTGAAGGAGCATTTATTAAATAGTTTGATTTATTCGGACTGCTTTTATTGAGTTCTACTGTTTTAATGGAGTTCTAGTTGGTTTTGCCCAATTTTTGTTTTACTTCTCTTCTTCTGCTTTCATTCTTCTGGATCAAAATTTTATTTTCGTTGTTGAGTTTAAGAAATATCTATGGTGTTGTAAATCTGCCTGGAATTTGCGTTTTGGCTGTACTGTACTGTAAATAATAGACTGTTTTAGAAGTAAATTGTCACCTTGAAATATTTGGTAATGCCATATAATAGATCCCAGTGTTTGGCAGTTAAGGGCATTCACGTTGATAAGTTGCTGCAAATGAAGTTGGTATTTGAAACTTTAAAATTAGTTATAGAATAGAATTCTGTATTTTAAGATATCAGTGAAATGTTGGACTAACTAGATCTTAGACTTAAAATTTGCTAAACGTTAGGCAAGCCTGCGAATAGTTCAAAAAACGAAATGTAGGCTGATTCTTCAAATGAGCTACAACACTAACAAATAGGCCAACACTGTTATAGAATAGGAATTTTGTATTTAGATTCATAAACTGTTGGAATGCTATTATAAACTGTTATAGTTTTAATTGTCTCTTTTATAATTCTGTTATAGTTCTGTAAACTGTTTTAATTTTGTTAATAATATAATGATTAGTTATAATAATTGATTAAGACCTTTGTTCATTTGTAGAAACAAAACAATAGAACATATAGTCGGGTTAGGATTGACCTTTAATTAAATTGGGACGAGCCTCGCCGCATTAAACACACAATTGCGGGGCCCTTAAATAAATTTGTTATAAAAAGCATAGACTCGGAAAGACCGTTTAGTGAACTTCACGGTCTTTCCCGAAGTTAACAAAGACGTAGAATCTTTAGGCACGACTTTAATACCTTCCTAATCACGAGTGTGCACTTGGTGCGACTCAAATCCAAATCTCGGCAAAGCCGAAATACACCGAAAGTCATAGGCGTACTGGTTGCGGTATGACTCGAGGCGTGTTTTCGCGATACCGCAAATTCCTAAAAAATAATATTTAACGTAAAAGCACATTATGTTGTTAAAAACTATAATTGAGTCAAACAAAAGTCAAGAACGACAGTGGAGCGACCGTGTTAAAACCACGGAATCCGGGAGTGCCTAACACCTTCTCCCGGGTTAACAGAGTTCCTTATCCGGACCTCTGCTTCGCGGACATTTTAAGAGTCAAAATTCCTCGGATTCGGGATTAACCGGTGACTTGGGACACCATTGTCATTCCCAAGTGGCGACTATGATTAATCTCTAATAAAATCCCGAACCGATTGTCCTTAAATTGGAAAAACTCCTTCCCTTACGTTATTTTATCCGTTTCGGGTAATTGAGCGTCGGGGTATACCCTACAAGTGTATTTATACCCGCTTCAGCGATCGCCTCCGCTCCTACGCCCCCTTGTCCACTCCTGCGGACTCGCTCCTGCGCTCCCATTTCCGCAGGAGCGAAAACAATAGAACAAGTACACAAAGTCTGCAATTTTCCATATTTTCTCCCGTTTGACCATCCGAAAGCTCCCCGAGGCCCCCGGGACCTCATCCAAACACACCAACACATCCTAATACCTTATTCGAACTTGTTCCAATCCTCAAAACACGTCTAACAATATCAAAACCCATAATTCACATCGAATTCAAGCCTACATTCCTTAAAATTTTTCGAATTACACATTCGATCTAAAACCCGACCAAACGACGTCCGAATGACCTAAAAATTTGCAGACATATCCAAAATCACATAACGAAGCTCCAGAAATTGTCGGAATTCCATTCCGACCCCGGATCAAAATCTCACCTACCGTTCGGATTTCGCCAAAATTCAACCTTAGCCAATTCAAGTCTATTTCTACATTGGACCTCCAAATTCAATTCTGATCGCTCCTCTAAGTCACAAATCACCTCCCAGAACTAACCAAATCATCAGAATCCGATTTCGAGCCCTCTAACTAAATAGTCAACTCTAGGTTGACTTTTCATATTCAAATTTCCTTCAAAAAGGCTATATGCCTCATTTTCAATCCAATTCACTCCTAACTCCCCCGATAGACTCTAACACTGATATAAAAGCATAATACATATAATTACATCATAATAGGGTGGTAATTCCCGTGACGACGGGCCGGGACGTCATAGTCTCTTGAGCACTCGTAACAGCTCTGATGTCGGTTACCACAACCAGCTACCTCAACTTTCTGGATTAACAAAATGAAGTCACCATGTTAGCGTTAAGGTATTTCGCTTATTGATTTCCTTTGTTTTTCTGCTATTTTCTTTTCTTTTTTCCTTTTTATGTTTTTTTTTCTTTTCTTCTTTTTTTTTATTTTTATTATGGATATGTTCGAATCCTATGTGGATTGCCTACGTATCATGACCCCGCATGAATCAGATCGAGCGTAGTTCTTGCAAATTAATGCAAGAATAAAGAGATGTTTATTTGATTTTTTTTTTCAAAATGTTTTCTCTGAAGGAAAATTATAAAAGTCGATTCCAACTACAAATTTTGATGAAAAATTTCACATCTTATGCCAGAGATTTCTACAAAAATAAGAATGCTTTTGGTGTCAATTATGACTTTCTACAAAATTGGCCATGTAATGGCTTATTTTGGCAAAGTGACTATTTTGCAAAAATTTGTTTAAGAAAACAAACTCGAAAATTTTCTCATCCTAGGGCTCATGGGGCATCGTTCGGCATCGCCACAAGCCAACACAAGATTGAGAAGTTTTTAATATCAATTGACTATTTTTCATAAACTGGCCATGTAATGGCTTATTTAGACAAAGTGGCTATTTTTGCAAAACTTATTTAAGAAGATACAAATTCAAAATTTGTCATCCTAGGGCCCATGGGGCATCATTCAGCATTCGCCACAGGCCAACACAAGACTGAGGAAGCTTAATGCCAAATGTGGCTATTTTAGCAAAATCGGTCATGTAATGGCTTATTTGATAAAGTGATTATTTTTATAAAGATGATAGATGGTTCTAACCTGATTTTGCGAATACAGCCTTTCGACATTTCCTCAAGGGATATTTCAAGGTCATGCCCGCAAATTATTAAAATGACTCAAAGTGGCTATTATGGCAAAAACTGCCTTCCGGCGTCCTTTTGGGGACATTCGGCTTATTTTAAACAAGAATAGCATCACTTTGATTTATTAAAAATTAAAACTCGATATTTTTGGTTATTTTTTTTTAAAAAAAAGGGGTGGCCTTTCAACATTTCCACAAGGGGTATTTTAAGGCTATTATTCAAAAAAAATGAAAAGATTTCAAAGTGCCATTTTTGCATAGACAGCTTTCCGGCGTCCTTTCGGAACATTCGGCTATTTTCAAAAACGGCATCACTTTGATTTTATTGACAAAATTAAACACACACATTTTTTTTTTTGAAAAGGGTGGTTGGACCCGATGAGGGTTGCCTACATATCTCACCTAGTGGTGAGAATCAAACCTGCGTAGTTCGGTCAGATTATTTTGTGACCAATTATTTCAACAAAAAATCATTCCACCTATTTTTCAAACTTTCTTTTCAAATTTTTCAATATCGTTTCGTCAATATTTTGATACTTTTTTTCTAAAATTCTCTTTCTTTTATTTTTTAGGAATTTAGTCGGTCCGCATAATAATCCAGGATAAATAAATGCAATATATAATATGCTCGGTCTTTGATATTCCGGTCACCTGTCCTAGACGGACCCAACCCCTGTATTGAGTCCCCTAAGTCAGATATGATGCAAATAAACGTCCTAGACTTAGGCTCAATATCATGATGTTTTTATGGTGCTAGACCGTGTACCCGAGTGGACGACTCGGATCGAGGAGGGGGCTACGTACCGAGGACCCGCGGGGTCGTTCGGCTATGTAACTTATCCGACCTCTATTACTTATTTTTTATATTGACACTAACAGAAAGGGGAGTCTCAACCAGTAAGCACATCCCCGGAGGTAAGAAGAGAAGGGTTTTCGGCACAGTTTTTATAAATACAATTCACGTAATATCAAAGCGGTAAACATGTAGCACCTTAATCAAAACATATAGAGAAATGAGATATAAGCAAAAACAGCAATTTAACTGAGCTCGAATTCTTAAACCCTGAACCGAAGTTCCAGGTTACATATCCCCAGCAGAGTCGCTAGAGCTGTCACACCTCCTTTTTTACGCACGTAATGTGCCGCTGTTTAATACTACACCCCGAGAAAGGATATAATAATAATCAAGGAAGGAGTTTTTCCACTTAAAGGACAGTCGGAACGGGATCAATTAATTTAATTTTTCAGAATCGCCACTTGAGAAAATAATGGTGTCCCAAGTCACCGGTTTTAATCCCGAACCGAGGAAATTTATGACTATGTATTACAGTCTGCGAAACTAGAAACCTGGATAAGGAATTCTATTAACCCGGGAGAAGGTGTTAGGCACTCCCGGATTCCGTGGTATTAGCACGGTCGTGCAACTGCGATTTTTGTTTTTATTTGATTTCTTTATATATTTCAATTATGTGCTTTTATGTTCCTCTTTTCAATTTTAGAAGAATTACGACGTCACGAAAACACATTTCGAGTCACACCGCAACTAGTACGCATGTGACTTTAATGCTTTTCAGTTTCGCCGAGAGATAGATTTGGGTCACATAAATGCGCACCCGTATTTAGGAAAGTAATTTTATTAAATTCGTGCCTAAAGAGTCTATCGTGTTGTTAACTTTGGGAAAGACCGTGAAATTCGCTAAACAGTCCTCCCGAGTCTAAGATTTTATTACAATTGATTGAGGGCCCCGCAATTGTGTATTTAATGCGGCGAGGCTCATCTCATTTATTTAAGGATTATACCTAAAGTATACTATATTTTCTATTTGTTTCATCTATTGGTTTTAAATCGAAATGAAATTTTATTACTTATAATTAACAGTCCGGTCAAGTGAATTAGACTGTCTATTTCAAATTTGGGCCATTTGTAATAGCAATCAAAGCCCAATCTATAATTTGTCTCATATCCTAACGCCTAAAGCGTCCAACAGTAGTATAAGAAAGTAACGTCCATATTGCTAGTACTCATTTTATGCTCCAAACTGTTTTTCTTATTTATTTTCTTATTGGATTAAATTTAAATGATATCAATTTACGCCTGTTTAAAATTGAACGCATAAACTAATTACAAACTGCCAATATCTGCTAAGGTTAAACACAAATGACAAATAATAGAAACAAAAACAGAAATAACAGAATTATTATTTACCAATTTTACTTCTAAGTCTAAGAATTATTAAATTGAAATAACATAATTAACAGAACTAATCACTAATAACAGAATTATTATTTATCAATTATTATCCAATTATTAAATATCAATCCTAATCAATCCTTCTAATGTCATTGACATTTCCAACACAGAATCAATTTAACAGTTTGAACATAATGAAACAAAAAAATAGAGTATAAAATTGAATTTAGCTCCTTATTCACGTGTCAACAGGTATGAAGTACATCAATGCAAATCTGAAATGTGTACCTGGAAATTGTTCAACAAGTCCATTAGATCTAATAAACAACAGCAACAGGATTCAGCAAATAGGATTTACAGCAGTAATTCTCAGCAACAGCAGTTTAATGATTCAACAGCACAATGAAATCAAGCAGTTAATCCCAGGGGACAATTTTCAGAACTTCAAGTTGTTTCAAAACCAGAATTCACATTCAAATCACTGGAATAACAGCTCTTTCTTGATTTATGATTGATTCTCTTATTATTTTTGGATTTTTTATATGAATTTGAAGATAAAATAGAAGAAAATGATCTGAAACTGTTGATTTCAGATCTGAATTACAGTAGAGTTTTTTTGGGTTTTTCCAATATTTTTCTAGGGTTTATATGGTTCCAAAGTCTTAAAGAAGCTCTAAAAATCAGAGAGAAGGTCTTTTTTTTATTATGCAGAATTTATGTCTATTTATAGACCCAAATAGGAGGGAAATTCAAATTTGAATTATTTCATGGAAAACCCTCTAATTTCCAATTATTTAGGCAGATTACTGCATTTATTTTGTTAAAAGTTACACTAAAACCCCTCCTAGAAGGTTCTACCATATTCCAATTCAATGTAATACCTAATGTACCCCTACTTGCTAAGGGGAACTACTAAATGTATCATTTTTTATCCACAAATTGCTCTTAATCCTCTATATTTATAACAACTTTACCATTTCTCTTTCCAATTGCACCCATTTTCTTTTAGTCTATTTACAATTATACCAATTTCTATTCTCTATTTTACCCTTACTTCTTAAGGTTTATTACATTTCAAAATTCTGTATTTTACTCTTAGGGTGTGTTTGGTACGAAGGAAAATGTTTTTCATGGAAAATGTTTTCCTAGAAAATGTTTTCATGGAAAATGAGTGATTGTATCACTTATTTTCTCTTGTTTGGTTGGTAAGTGGAAAACATTTTCCGGAAAATATTTTCTATGTTTGGTTAGAGAGTAAAAAATAGTTTTTTTAGAAAAATATTTTTTTTACAACTCTCCTACCCCTCCCCCTCCCACCTCCCCCACCCCTCCCCTTCCCGAAGTCTCTAAAAATTGACACAATCTAAAGGAACTAATGTGATGCTTTACTTTTTAACGCAAAAATCGCGTATTTTCGAATCGGTAAATTTATAATTTCTAAACCTGTAAACTTCCGAACTCATAATTTTGGAACTTGTAAAATATTGAGTCTTTAATAAAATATATATTTTAATAAATAATAAAATTAAAAACTGACAAATATATTGAAAAATATATTTTAAATTTTTTTTTGGGGGGGCGGTGGGGCTGGGGCGGGGGGCAGTAAATCGAAAAAAAATAAAAATTTAAATTACAAAAAAAAGTAATTTTTTTTTGTAGGGGGTGTGTTGGGGGGTGGGGGGAGGGGGTGGGGGTGATTGGTGCAGAAAAATAAGAAAACAGAAATTTAAAATTATAAAAAAAAATTAAGGTAAAAGAAATTTTTTTTGCGGGGTGGGGTGGAGGGGTAGTAGGGTGGATGGTAACGGAAAAACTGAAATTTTTCTAAAAAAAAAACTGTTTTTTGGAGAGGGGGTGGGGTGGGTTGGTGAGGGTGAGAATGGTTGAGAAGGAGCTTTGGAAAATGTTTTTCCTTCTTTTGATAAGGAAAACATTTTCCTCCAATTGGAGGAAAATGAATTGATAAGGAAAATATTTTCCAAAACATTTAAGCCAACCAAACATGGGAAAATTGGAAAACATTTTCTTCGTACCAAACACACTCTTATTTTAACCAATTTTCAGATTTGTATTTATCAAATATGCACAATTAAGTGACTATAGTTCAATTAACCAATTAGCCCTTTTAACTATTCAAAATTCAGAATTAGTTCAATTAATTAAAATTACATTTCACTCATAACCAACCCGAGGCAGTCTTACGAACATAGCCACTTTTGTTCAATTATTCAATTAACAAGACTCGGGGAACAATTTGATAGATGGTGAGTCTTATTAATCGAAATAACTAATCGCAATTGAATCTATCAAGTAAAACACCTTAGGTGGATACTAATCACGTGATTTTAACTATCGACCTACTTGAATATAAAATTGTCTAAGGGCGAATCTTATATTCGAACTAAATCATTAACTACAGCTATAACCAATACATCCTAAGTGTTAATCAATAACAAATTACCAACATAATTCCACTAATCAATCAACTCGAATTTACTTATCTTTCAACACTAAATAGATTCACTAATCAACAGGTAATTCCCTTATTCCAGTTAATAGCAAAGTCGATTAAACTACAATTAACCAACAAAACTAATCCGGTTACCGCGACTTACAAAACATCGCATTTTCTTTCCGACTAATTCTCGAATTATTAACAGAAAAGCAAGAAACATATTCACAATGTATTTTATTTTTGTCTTAATTAACAGAAATGTATTCCTCTAAATTAACATAAATGTATTGAGGAGAAGCAGATTTCAGAATCATACTAACAATTAGTCAGAATTTATTAATCCTTAAAACTAACATATAGAAAAACAAGAACAATTTAACCAATCCGAATAAAAAATATGACAAACAGAGCAATTCTTTCGATTACAAACCTCCGACTTAAAACAAACTTACAGGTATATCACTTCGAACTATAGATATGAACCAAACAGAGATTCAAGCAATTTATGCTCATATTATCTAGGAAATTAAACAGAGAAAAGAAGAAGACTTAGCTCTTTTTCCGTTATTTCTTTCTTGTAAATTTTTTGTTTTTTCCTCTTTTCTGTTTTCTTCGGACTTTTCTTCATTTTCTTGAACAGATTTCTTGATTCTTTCTCAAACGCGCCTTTTCTTGAAGTTTCAGCGGCTGTTGAATTATTCTTGCATTTTCCAGCAGCTTTAAGACTCGAAATACTTGTCACAGCGTAGGGAGTATTAAAGGAAGGAGATGGTATGAGTTTTTGGAAGATTCTTGGGTGGCGGCGCAAATTAGGGTTTGATATTTGGGGATTTGTGGTGGTATTTGAAAGAAACTAATTTTAGGAATGGGATGAGGAGGATGAGGGGAACATTTGGTGTTGGTTTGGTCGAAAAAGGAGGCCGGCCGCCGTCGTTGGTGGTGGAACCCTAGCGACGGCCACTGGAGGTGAAGAGAGATGGGAGAGACGGTCTGTGAAGCTAAGAGACGGAAAGGAGATGAATAATCTGATCTTTGGGATTTAATATGTAACATATTCATTAATTCCTTGAATAAATATTGACCGTTAGATTTAAAGAATAGACGGCTGAGATCAACGGTTCTTTTTAATTGGGTTTGCGGCTGGGTTCGGGTAGGGACGTTTGGGCTTGGACCAGCTCGGATTCGATTTGGGCTGCTGGACTTTTGGCTAGGGGCGTTTGGGCTGGGATTTCTGGGTATTAATTAGCCCAATTCTTTTCCTTTCTTTTCCCTTGTTCTTTTTGTTATAGTTTTTGTATTTTGTATTTATTCTCTTTGTCTTTTTTTTGGTATTTTATTGTATTTCAATTTTGTTTTGTATTTTCTGTATTTTTCCTATTTTGTAATTATTTGGAATTTATTAAAACTATTAAACTAATTTCCTTCTTTTTGGCAATTTTTTAATTTAAAGCAAACAAAGGTTATTTTTGATTTTTCTTTAAAATGAATTAATATCTACTACATGAGAATTTAATCTCTAAATGTATTTTTTA
This sequence comes from Nicotiana noctiflora, assembly GCA_032618575.1. NCBI lineage: Eukaryota > Viridiplantae > Streptophyta > Magnoliopsida > Solanales > Solanaceae > Nicotiana > Nicotiana noctiflora. The sequence continues at coordinate 57,186 of JASVEL010010392.1, forward strand.
TATTTTTTATTTATCACACGCAAATAACATGCAAACAACTAACACAAAATTCATGCAAATTATTAAAAATATGGAAAACCATTTATTTTGAATTTTATAGGAATAACTCATGTGTAGGGTAAAAATCACATGCTCACAATAAGCATAGAGATATATTTTTTCCTCGTGTTGTACAGTATCACGTCATTCATGACTTTTACACACATTTATATGTGGCATAGAGAGGTATTTCACACTTGTTATCTATGAAGAAAATAAACATCTTATTTATTGTGAAAAGGATTTTTAGAAAAATTATAGTTTTCAAACTATCTCATATTTCATGACGTTTTCAGTAAAGAATTTGGGTTTTTAGTGATATTCTTGAAAGGCGGGCTATTATTTGAAAAATATGAAAAGATCGAGCATTCTATCTCTGAGTTACTTTTTTGTGTACTTGTTTTACACTGCTATGAACTGCTATTGGTTATTGGTGTTGGACCCGACCTATGTTCCAGCTCGTCACTGCTTTCAACCTGATGTTAGGTTTGTTATATTTTGAGTACATGGGATCGGTTGTACTCATACCGCACTTCCTGCACTTTGCGTGCAGATCTCGAATGTCGATGTTGATGCGTTCTATGGTTGCTGGATTTGGAGGCGTACCTGTGTTCATGTTGTAGCTGCCTCTTGTTCACGGTAACCTTAGATTGCAAAATTCTGTTTATGTATTTTCAAATAGAGGATGTATTTTCTTCATATCGGCTTTGTAAATTGTATTCTTAGAAGCTCATGATTTGTACTACCTGTCCTTGGGAGGTATAATAGATCCAGATAATTTATTTTGTTTTACTGACTTATTAGAAATGTTGAATTTAGTTAGTAATTGGCTTATCTAGCGAGTACGGTTAGGTTCCATCACGACTAGTGAATTTTGGGTCGTGCCATAAATAGTAATATAGTACTATCACTCATAACCATTTGCGTTGTTTAGTTCTTACCCATTTCTATTATTTATTTTAGTAATTGCCTGTTACGTGATTGATTTGAAATGGTTGAGATAATAATAGCAAATCATGTGTAATTAGGGATTAATTGATCCTTTTTATATCCGTAACTATTAATGACTTTAATCCTCAGTCTCTTGGCTATATTCTTGTGTGTAACCTCGAAGCTAATATGTATTGTACATATGCAAAAAAACCCGGGTTATTGTCTACCTTTTGAACACGACATTATTCTTTGTTGTAGTAACTCCATGAGACATCTTCATAAAATAACTTCACGTGGTGAGTTTAGTTTTCACTAATATAGATAGTCCCTTAACTTTCTCAATATTCTCAACTTAATATTCAGAAAGTTGAGAGTTTATTTATGGCGAGAATATTTTGCCGCCTCTTCCCAAGATTATTATGATGTGCTACAGAAGTGAGCTGACATGCGCTCCTTGCATTTAATGCTCGAGACACGTGTTTTGATGGGATTGGTTCTGAAGTTGGCAGTAATTTTCTAGGTACAGACGACTCCGTCAATTTGATATGACAGTTCCATAATGACGGTTTATGATGACATATCTTTCCCATATAAATATGGAATCATAAACCGTCAAAACCGTCCTCCTACTTCGCTCGTTTTCGTTCTCTTCTCAAAATCTTCTCTCTCTTTAAATTCCCTTCCTTCCTATTTTCAATGGCTTCCAAATCTTCTACTTCTACTATTTCTACTGCTTTCCCTCGTCATACTATTATAGTCGAAGATATTCCTTCTACGGTGGCTTCGGTTAGGAATAGAAGAGGTGATGGAAGGACCCCATAGCCTTGGTTCTATCGCAAACAGGAATACTTCTTCTTCCATCAGAGAAGATTCTTCAAAATCTGCTTCTTCTGGAACTAGGGTGTCTGCTACTCCTAAATCTTCTTCTAAAGGCCAAGCTAAAGATACCAATGAGCCTTTGGCGGAACCTTAGTTTCCGAGATTATTTCCCAAAAATTTTCTTTTGTTGTTGATTGTGCTGTATGGAACAATGACTTAAACAAGAGAGAAGATCACAATGAACATGTCGATGTTTACCAACATGGCCATCTTCCTCTTGTTCGCAAAGAATATAGATGAAAATCCATCGTGAAGGACGTGACTGCAATTCTTCCGTTTAGCTTACTCTTTCAACCTTGGGTTCGAACCGGCAATAGACCCGGTGACCATCAAATTTTGTTGGTTTTTCAATGTGTGCCTTGGCCAAGTAGGCACAATAGTTTGGAGAGCAGCATCTTGTTTGCGCTATTTGTCAAATTTGGTTTCTGCTCCTTTTACTTTTCATCACCTTCTCCAATTGTATTCTCCCAAGCTTTTCTGTGCTGTTATATTTAAGCTTGCGACAAGGAGTAAGCAAGTTATGGTTGTGGTTTAATTATTAATATACATGTCGAGGTCACGCCTTTGCCTCCCACCACAATGTTTGGCGATAATTTTTTGTTTTAAAAGAAAAGCAAAGGGTTGAAATATTCACGCTCTCCTGTCTCATGTTCAAAAACTTCAGAGATACAATACTCAATTTCCAAAAGACGATATACAAAAATCATTTATCTGTAAAGAAAGATGATATAATATACATCTGTTCCTACAGCTGATCACGAAACCCTGCTCTCAACACCATGGCTCCAGATACTCCCACAAGATTTCAGTGATAGTGACATCTTTCCATCTTCTTCATCAGAATATAAAGTTGTCGATCAATTAATAACTCTGTAAGCAGATATCTTGTGCCTAGTTGCTATATTAGAGTTTTACAGAGAACTTACAGAGCTTGTAGTACTGAGTGGTGATGCTGAATCGACCAAGCATAACCCCACAGACCAGCTATGTTTTATTCAAAACAATTCACTCTTGAGCACAAGAGCATTACTGACTACTTTTGAAATCAAAATGCCGTATGCTCATGGCTATGCACAGATGAAGAAGCCATCAAGGGCAAGCCTTTGTGTCTCCTACTGAAGCAAATATACATTAGAGCAACTATCATAATCAACTATGGGAGTGTAGTGAGTTCTTTTGAGATGAGCTGCGGACACATATTAAAAGTTAACTACATCAGCAGCAAGCGCTAATGCCAAGCCATTCAATGTTTGGATCATCCCAATGCCCCTTATTAGCATCACCTTGTCACTAACCAACCAGGTTTGTATAAAATATCTTTCTTAAAATCGCGACCTGCCACGGAGATTGACTCACCTTGACGACGAAAACACTGCAGATAAAAGTATTACACAATATCATCATCTAAATTTCAGCACAATAAACCTTGCAGAATTTCAATATATATATATATATATATATATATATATATAAAGAAAGAAAGAATTCTTCCAAGCAACTTTCAGGCAGCAAGTCAAAATGGGGAATAATAAGTCAGCACAGATGAAAAATACATAAAATGTTTCTTTTTGGGATTAGGAAGGCATATATAATGTTTCTGCAACAGAGCTTCCTAATCAAGCTAAAAGATCATGCTAAGCTAGAACATGATATTACAATAAGCCATAAATAATGAAAGACATGACAAACCTTGTAACAGACTATGGTATCATCTGGATACATTGCAAACAGTTTGGTTCCAAGTCGAGCGTGGCAAGAGTCACAGAAACTGTCGTCATTTATCAATACATGTCGTGATCTTTCCTCAAATCTTGCTAAGCTTGCATCAATATCCAAAGCACGAGATAAACTATGGACAATCTGTAGCATCAAATATCATCAGATGCCATGTGCAAAAGTAGATTAGCTGTAAATAGTGTTATTCTATGAACTGCAACTTGACCACAGAACAAAATAGTAAGACCCAAGGCAGCCAGGACAAAGATATAAAAGAACTATGCAATTAGGACATACAATACAGCACCTGAAAAAGCATCCGAGAGTTTGCAGTCAAACTTATAAAAAAGAAAAAGAAAAATATTAAGTCTTATCAGTGGAGAAAGAATCTGTAAGACAACTCTGATTCAGTCATGGAAAAAAATGTTCTCTGAAAAAATGTAATTCATCCAGAGTTCCAGTGCTGTTGAGGAATGTTTAAAGTGCACTTAAGCCTGAAGCTAGGTAGGTAAGTCGCTTTGCCTTTAGGAAGTAATCTAACCAGCCTTGCACTCCCATCTCATGCAATGCCTGGCTTATTTAGCCAAGCATCTAATAGTACCCGGTTCAAGAGGGAAATGAAATCATATACCATAATGAATCAACACAAAGGAGAAGATGCCATGAAAATTGGCATAAGCTGAGTACTGCTCAAGAGCAGTAAGTTCATGTCTCCAGTGACAGTCATGGTGAAGTTCCGCATAACATAGACATATCATATGTTCTGTGCCAAAACTTTGTATAAAAAACATACACAAAGTGTACCCCCTTAAGATAATAAATAAAATATATTTTAATAAATGCTCAAGATCAATGGAAATTTCAACACCTATAGTTTAGGACATACTTGGCCTTGACGATGATGGTGAAGTCGAGCTCTCAACATTCTTAATATTGTCTCTGAAGCAAGCTGAAGGGGCATATCTGGTGACAACCTCTGCAAAGTGAAACTCAACTCAGAATGAGTAGCATTTTGACATCTATCGTGACTTTGCATATATTGCCTTAAGCAAATCAGATTATTTTCTAGGTCACTAGCCTTCTAATCACCTGATTTCCTTCAAACAGCACCAAAAAAATCCCAGATGAATATAGCATCTTCCATTTAGGTGTAATGAATTAGTCAAATAACATCAACACTTGGCCAATGAAACAATGAAAATCTAACCATTGGTTTCCCCCAATAACTGAGAAAAAGAGTAACATGAACATAAGTAGACCTATCAAGCCATGTGAAACAGATAAAATTCTTTTAATAGCCTTCAGAAGTTAAAGATCACCATCATCTTTCACTTCAAACAAAGGCAATTATAAAAGACGATAGACAGGAATGGTATAATAATGTTACAAGATGCATGATTAGATATGTTAGGAAGTAAGCGGACTACTTATAATATCTGATAAGTTCTAGTCTATATTGCTCGGACTCGTGTGCGGATCTAGAAGTCTGATCCTTCATAATCTAAGTTTTAAGATTCGGGGAAGCAAATCTAGGTACAGATACGGGTGCAAGGATTTGGCTAAAAGTAATTCAAAATTCTAAAAATATATCTATAAAACTATCCTTAATTATGAGAGATATTCTGTAGAAAACTTATAGGTTACTGAGTGCAGCCAATAATTCAATCTTTCATTTTGAGAATTTCTCACGTTGTAGGCAATACACACTAGCATGCAGTAGCTAAAATTCAATCGTTCATTTTTCCTCAAATTTGACCATGGATTGTGCTCAAAGTACCCAATCTCAGTTGACCACACCCGGTACGAATGTCACACCCTTACTAGTACTAGTGTCGTGTCGACAAGGGTGCGTAAGCTAATATAAAGAGTCCGTGCAACATAGGTTCTAGGTGACTGAATACACACCAATGGCTAAAATTAGGGTGGAAACCCCAACTTTCCCAGTAAAGAAAATACATTCTAGTCTTCCGAATTTAAATAACACATTCCAGTTTTGATAACCCCAATGTTTCACACACTACTAAAATTTCAAAGACTACAAATCCAAATATTTCAAGAGGAAAAGATTGAACATCAAAACTTCTACTTAAAAGTACGATGAGAATCTTTTCCTGTGAAAAGGTTTCAACAATGACCTTATTTCTCTTGTACCACATTTCTTTTAATTTTGGAGACACGTTCTCCTACCTAAAAACCAGTATGCAAGTCAATCAGAATTTTAATCTTCCTTCCCAGTTGAACCGTGTTACTTAAATTAGAGGGTGGATAATCGTATTTTTGTTAATAAGCTAAATTTTGTTGATGTTTCAGGATAATGACACCATGCATACAAGTATGAAGAGATAGAGAAGCTGCACAAAAATATTGCTCCCCACAAAAGAGATCCAATCGTCTACACTACCAGGGATCTCGTATGTGCATCAAAACAATCAGAGACAAAAAGAGATGTCTTAAACTGTGCACAATCATATTTCACCCCTTTGAATGCTCTCCTGCTCCCTTCCCTCCAAAGCACCAACACAACTGTTAGTGCAGCAACATTCCGTGGCAGATAAAATGTTGAAGTGACAGATCCCACTGAGTAAAATGAAGCTACCTTTTTCCGAAGCTAGCTTCACATTTCCTCTCTTCATTGACCATTATTTTTTTCCCATAACCAAGAAATGCCAAGGGTCAGTTGGCGCACGGTTTGAAGTCGGTGGATAATGAGCCAGCCCCTCTGCCCTTCTCCACTTAAATACCGGGCTTTTGTCTGTGGTAGGGTTAATGTTCGAACTTGTGACATGCGCCTAACCCGCACATCACACACTGCACTCTTCCACCTAGACTAAAGCCCTGGGATATGTACCAGGGTTTTGTTTCCTCCTTGCCCATTATATAAGTAATAGACGGGAAAAGGGACAAGTTTTGGTACCTCCAAAACCTGCAAAGGGTCTAGCATTTCTCCATGATTGTGCAGCAGACGCACAGCAGCTTTAAACATAGGCTCTTTGCCATTAATTGGTTCCAAATACATTTCAAGCAGCCTAAGAAGAGACCAGGAAAGGGAAAAGCTAAGAGAAAATCTTTTAAACCAATAAGCTAAAGAAACAAATGAGAGAATACTGTACTAACTGCATGTAAGCATCTGGCCTACCGATCTCGGCACAATATTGTTCTGCAGCTTCACAGTCTTCCAGCTTCCTGCCAGATGAACACAACTTTAAATTACAAATCCCACAGTTATAACTATCTCATTCAGAGTAATTGCAGGTTCAAGTATATCATTCATATCTCAATGATGTGGGTCCTAAGCTTTCAAATATTTTCGCCTGTTTAAGTGAAGGACTTTCCATAAATATTGTCACCAATCTATTGCCCACATTTGGGAAACAGAATATCTTTTTAGCTTTTCATTAGCATGATAAAGCTTGTTGTGATTTATTCAAAGCAATAACCAAAGGTTTATTATCTTACAAGGCAAGAATTTGAAGCACTAATGTTTCTTGACCAAGCTTCCTGTAAAGAATAGCCTGTAATAAAACCATCAAGAACACAAGGACCGCAAATCACAAGGAGAACCAGATGGTTCAAACTGTTAACCAGCAGAGATTCATAGGCGATTATTTCTATGAATAGCCTAAATTTCTTACTGACCTTCTCCGGCCATAACTCGGATCCTTCAATCAAGTCAAGCACCTCATCTGGATCATACAAGTCAGAGGACTGCAAAAAATTTTGCAATATCTCTCTGACATGAGTATCAAATATTGAGTTGTTTCCACGGTCTGACATACTCATCTCCTTTAGGTTTACACCTTCAGAATTTGGTATAGCATGTTCCTTTTCATTAGCATCAAGTGCCGATTTTGAAAGCAAGAGCGCATAAGTTGTATGGAACCGTGCGTCATCACAGTCTTGATCTTCAATTAACCACTGGAGATATCTGCATGGTAAAGCTTCCAGTTTATAATTCAAAGAAACATATAGATAACTAAATACCTCAATAGTATTTAGATATCATCTTTACACGCATATATTATCAAACCAATCATGTGACCAAGGCTGTGGTCTAGAAGTCAGTGAAGCGGAATGAGAACAACGGGAGTCCAGGGTTGACATTCAATAGAGGCAAGACCAGCTTAGGTGACTTGTTCCCCTCCGCCTAAACCTTGGTGAACAGAATTACAGATACTCATATTGGCAGGAGACTGCAGGTATACAATGACATAATCGAACACCGCCAATAAAAAACTAATACTAATAGAAATATCGATCAAATTAAGAAGAAATAAAAAGAGAAAATTCAGCACGCTACATGCTACTCGCTTTATTCAGTTCCCACCCGATTAACTAGTGACTCAATGCAATTTAAGGTTATTCTACCAGCTATTTTATCCTTTTTGTATTGGTACTTACTATGCAATTAGTATACAGCTGAAAATTTTCAAGTAGTCTTAGCCTACCTAATAGCTAATTGATGAAAGGAGTGACTTTGAAGAAATCGCTTGTACTAAAAAGATCTAAAAGTTTATGTAGCAAGTCGCTTGTACTATAAAGTTTAATGCATATGTGTGTCACCTTGGGATTTACTCAGAAGGTCGTATTTTAGTTAAAAATCGCCTAAGCCACACTACAGTCACATTATGTAGAACATAAAAAAAAAATCCAAGTTTTAATTAGTTAAATATCAAGACAAAACATCTTCTTCAAAAGAATGTATTATCTTAAAACCTCTTCACGGTATGGAACAGAATTATGGTCATGGTGCTTCGAATAAATATGCTTACACTATAAGAACATTGATCTACTCAAAGAATTGGATTTCTAACTGGTTTGGCGAGTAAGATAAAGCTAGAAAGTTACAAGACTAAAAAATAGTACACTTAATCACAGTTCAAAAACAGAGTTAGGTCTGGAAAATATCAAATGTCAAGCACTGACTAGACTCCACTCTTAAGGCAGCAAAATTTAACTCTTAATCTTCTGGAGCTCCCGCCAGATTCATCTTCTGCTTCCTTTCAACCACAAACATGAGCTATTCTAATTCTTAATCAGACGGCTCTCAATTTAGGTCCACAATATGCCTTTGTTATCAGAACAAGGGGGTAGCAGGGCGGGAGAAAAAAAGCTGCTAATCATTCGCAACGTGATACAGCACTCGGTAACTCAAACAATTTGTTAACAGGAGAAAAAGACGGTAGAACTACACTTTTCTTGTCGGATAAGTTAGCAATCTCCAAAATAGAAGCAAAAAAGTGGGACAGCGCAGTCAGAAGTTGCAAAAATGTCACACTAGCCACACAACTAAGGAGAAACAAAACCAAGGCACCAATCGCCAGTTCAGGAGAAAGAGACAGAATGTAGTTTGAAAAACAGTTGGCAAGGCAAAACAGCTGACCTTAGAAGAATTTCGACTTTTCTGGGATGAATTGCGGCAATTACTTCGTCTGTGATTGAAGACTTGCATTAAAAGAATGCCACTTAATGAAGAAACTGCAGTTTAAAAACAAGCAAAAGAAAAGATATGCATGCTAACAGAGTCATTAAATATAAATAATACTTACACTACCTATAGAAAAAGAGAACTACTTCTCTTTCTACTTCCTCTTTCTTAATAACAGAGAAATTCCCGAAGGCCAGCATGTGCACGGTTGGAGAAGGGGCCCGCCCCTCTAGCCTTCTCCACTTAACTAGCATGCTTCTAAAAGCATATGTTGTGAGTTTCTCTTACTTTCTCCTGTACTTGGATGACTTGCCCCAACCTCTTTTGATATAATTGAAACTAAAAGACAATACAATTTAGCATTGGGTGACTGGTATATTTACCTCTTTGATTTATTAGGCAATCAGGTATGCTAAAGAGCTTAAAATTTACACTTGAGAAAGTAAACATTTACTTCTCGAGAAATTATTTATCAGGTCAGCTTGCCCCCGTATCTCTAGTTCAGCACACAGAACGTGAAGTGTGGGTTTGGCACATGTCACAAGTTAGATCCCCCTGGCTGACATGTGTAGGTGCATACTCCTCCAAGTTTCGAACAAATGGGGCTGGGGTAGCAAATTCACATAGAATTTCTTGGAATCACCCACACAGACATATTCACATGGAATTTATCGGAATCACCCACACAGACATTACCATTTAAATCTGGATAAATTTTTCCTAAAATTAAGCAAACCTATCAAAAAAGATCTTATTCACATTGCCCAAAATGTGCCACTAATTGCATCAAGCCATGTGCATATGCTACTGTTATCTTAAATGGATACGCAACACTTTGACACAATCCCACAATGGTAACTTACATTAGTTTGTGCATACACTCTTAGTTGACCAGAATTGCGATTTCTATTGTTGCGGTTTTCTTTTTCACTTTTGGTTTTTTTTTTGTTTTGGGGGAGAGGGGGGGTAACATTCTACTCCCTCCGTTCCGATTTATGTGCACCTATCTCCTTTTTGGTCTCAGTGTTGTCAAAGGCGAAAAGCGCAAAAAGCGACAAGGGCCGTTGGGGCTTAAAGCGCAGGCTTTAGTTCAAAAAAGCGCAATATAACAAATAATGTAAAATATATTTACAGATCACGTAATAAAAACATAAGTGACAAATATATTCAAAATTAGAGCAATGTAATATTATTTTTATCAATGTAGCAAAATTATGGTGAAAAATATGATAAACTATCTACTAAACAAAACCAACTATTATGCTTCTAAAGTCTAATCAGTAGCATTATCATATGCATCTAAATTGTCATCTTCCTCTTCAATAGGATTACTCTAATTGGTATCGCTAGAATTACAGCCTTCAATATCTTTTTCCTCTGGTTCCTCATAGTCAACATCATCTATATCTATATTAATACGTCTAACTTGAGAGCTGAATTGCGATTTCTATTGTTGCGGTTTTCTTTCACTTTTGTTTTTTTTTTTTTTGTTTTGGGGGAGGGGGGTTAACATTCTACTCCCTCCGTTCCAATTTATGTGCACCTATTTCCTTTTTGGTCCCAGTGTTGTCAAAGGCGAAAAGCGCAAAAAAAAACCATTAGTGCAAAAAAGCGCAATATAACAAATAGTGTAAAATACATTTACAGATCACGTAATAAAAACATAAAACAACAACAACAACAACAACAACAACCCAGTATAATCCCACTTAGTGGGGTCTGGGGAGGGTAGTGTGTACGCAGACCTTACCCCTACCCTAGGTAGAGAGGCTGTTTCCAAATAGACCCCCGGCATCCTTCCCTCCAAGAACTTCCCACCTTGCTCTTGGGGAGACTCGAACTCACAACCTCTCGGTTGGAAGTGGGGGTTGCTTACCATCAGAGCAACCCCTCTTGTCTTACGTAATAAAAACATAAGTGACAAATATATAGCAATGTAATATTATTTTTATCAATGTAGCAAAATTATGGTGAAAAATATGAGAAACCAACTAAACAAAACCAACTATTCTACTTCTAAAGTCTAATCACTAGCATTATCATATGCATCCAAATTGTCATCTTCCTCTTCAATAGGATTACTCTCATTGGTATCGCTAGAATTATAGCCTTCAATATCTTCTTCCTCTGATTCCTTAGACTTAAGATCATCTATATCTATATTAATACGTCTAACTTGAGAGCTTGAAGAACTGGTTGCCAAAGTTGTTGATGGTCTCCTTCGTCTCATTGAGAATGAGTATGAGTATGTTTGTGCATCTTCACTTCCTGATGGTCTAGCCACATCGCCCCAAGTTAAGTCATCATCTCTCCAAACACCAATTCATTTTCCACTTCAAAATTTACCCTCATTTCTCCAATCAACCACTCATTACTATGATTAATATGATCCAATGAGATTGGATCAATGATATTCCGCAAGTCAAAGCGAGTTCTTAGAGCACGATTATACTTGACATACACTAGATCATTCAATCTTTTATGCTCTAATCTATTCCTCTTCTTGCTATGGATCTGCACATGAATTATTTAACCTCATTGTTAGTAAAATTGTAAGTTTGTATTAATTAACCAAATAAATTAAAATAGCGAATAGTTATATGTAACTAATGTCTAATAAAAACTTACATATTCAAACACTTCAATTACGCTCGCAACCAGCTGAGCTAGCGGTTAAGCTCAATATTCTAATGGCTAATTTTTGGAGATGAGGGACTGAATTTCCATATAGATTCCACCATTCAGCTGAAAAGATATAACTTAATGGTAAGTAAATATCGAACGTGAAGCCTTGAAGTGTTAATTGTAAACATTGAATTTTCATATACCTTGCCATGGGAAGTCCAAATTGTCCCTCAGCTCTTGTATATAATGGTAACTCAGATACAATCTTTTCTTGAACTTAATTTCTGAATACAAGCATATAGTCCATTCGTTACTTGTCTACAATTCTCAATGGCTGGATCTTGATAGAAATACTCGGGATTCAAATAATGTCCAGCATCATGGAATGGTTGATGCAATTGGCATTCCCATCTTTGATCAATGATCTCAAAAACATCTTTGTGCTTCGCAGACTTCCCTTCAAATGATTTTGCGATGGCTTCTTTAGCTCTATCCATAGCTTCATAAATATATCTCATAGCAGGCTTTTTCTTATTGTCAACTAATCTTAACAATTTAAAAAGAGGTCCTATTATCTTCAATATATAAACAACTTGATTCCAAAATGCACGCATCAAATATAGTATGAGTTGTAACTTTTCCCTGTGTTTTTTTAACCATTTACTATTCACCCAACGTTCAAATGTAATCATGGTTCGGAAATTAGTCTTTTGATTATACAACCTCTGCAAAGTTAGAGAACTCGTAGCAAATCTAGTAATTCCACATTTCACCAATTTTTTTTTCTTTGTGAAGTCTCTCATCATATTAATGACTCTTGTATGACCATAGATGAAACCAACAAGTGCAATTGCTCTTTTGAGGGTTCTCGTAATAGTTGGAAGCTTGCCTACGTCTTCTAAAATAAGATCTAAACAATGAGCGGTACAAGCCGTCGAGTATGTGTGTTTTCTCTTTGTTTATAGGAGTCGGCCTAAAATAAAAGGAAAATACTTAAATATATTATATACTATAATATATGAGAGATCAAAACTTAGAGCATTCATAAAGTAAATACTTACTAGCCAATATAAAGTTGTTGCCATTATCACTTACAACTTGAACTACGTTTTACTCTCCAACACGCTCCACATATCTATCAAGTAGCTCACATAGTTTCTCTCCAGTTTTGACAAATGAAGATGCATCAATGGACTCCATAAACACCGTACCACGTGTAGAATTCACCAGAAAGTTTATTAATGTTCTTTGCTTCCTATCAGTCCATCGATTTGCCATAATGGAACATCCATGCTTTACCCCTTCTTCTCTCTGTCGATTTAAAAGTTCATTAGTCAACTCTACCTCCTTATTTAGTAATGAAATCCTTAATTCATGATAACTGGGAGGCTTCAAATTTGGTCCATACCTTCCAATAGCATCAACTGCCTCCACGCTTTTCAGACGAGCAGCATTGAATGGAATGCCAGCATCGTAAAAGAAACGAGCAACTTTTTGAATAGTTATTGCTCTTGCTTCTTTGTCATAAGAATCTTTGATACGCGTCTGCCTAAGTTGCCCTTGACTTTGCAAATATACATCCATATGGCCTTTTCCTTTACCCTTAGCTAATTTCTTATTAAGGCCACAGGGAAGGCTTCCCCCACCACCTTTTCTTTTAGAAATGATTTCCTGAATTTCATCCTCTTGACCAACATCTTGATGATCATACTCATCATGTTCAGGATACTCCTTAGCATAAATATCTTTCCTTACTTTCTTATATAAGCTTTCAATTCTTCTCCAACTTCATGAGGACATTTGGTACACTTTGTTGTATTTCTAAAATTCCCAACTAGATGTTGCTTTGCCCGATTTATTCCACATGTAGTTGTTTTCCCGCAAAAATTACAAGTAACTCTCGTGGTATCATTAGGATCGATCAAGTGATTATATTTCCAACCGGGATCCTTTCGATTACCACGAGATAAATCCTTTGCCATTTTGTTTCTAAAAAATCAAAGATATAAAGTTAAGTTAATTGTTATAGCATAATCGACTTTGGAAATATGCTACTTATATTTTCTATAGTACATAATTGTTTCAATCTATTCTGTAAATTGTAATTATATTTTCTGAAGTAAACAGTTGTTTCAATCTATTCTGGAAATTGCATTTATAATTTCTACTTTGTACTTTTGTTTAAATATGTAGGTTGCCGCAAAATGTACTTTAATGTACAATCTGTTATCTCTAAAGCAAAGAGAAAAGAAACTTTAATGCAAATCATGATAACAAGCCGTAAAGTACATAGGCATGCAAGTAGTCAAGTATATTTATTAGTCTGACAACTTTTTATATACCCAATGTTTGTTGTCTCTATTTAAAGAGAAGATGACGTATACACTACATTATTAATTATGATAAAGCACAAGTGGACCATGTAATCATTACAAAACTTTTGCCAATACTATTAACCACAAGTGATCTATTTAAATAATAATAAAATATTTTAGAACTCATAAAGTATAATTCATCTCTTAAACAGAAAGTCAGAGATAGAAACATAGAGCACAAATCTTTCAAACAAAGTTTCTGATTCTCTGAATTTAGCTAAGATTTTCTGATTTGCCAAAAGAAAAGGAAAAAACAGAGAAGGGGAAGAAGAAAAAAGAAGCATAAAAAAGAAGAGAAGAAGCAACGTACCAGTAAAACTTGAATAAAGATTCTTCTCAGTTCTTGCGTTTTTTTTCTAGTGGATTGCATCTCTATTTATAAGACATTGGTTTTCCTTTTCTTTGGGGATTGGGTTTTGATTTCTGATTTCTCTTCCTTTTTTTTAAAGATTCCGATTTTCCTCTTCCTATTTCTAATCTTTTTGGGTTGGGTTTTAATTTGGTTTCCTTTTTAAATTAGAATTCTGATTCTCTATTCTAAGTTACCAATTTTTAAAATCTTGGAAAGAGCGCACGATTCAAGAGCCTTGCGCTTTTCCCAAAACTGCGCTTAAGCGACGCTTCACTACTTGGGCTTCGCTTGAGGTGTGGTGAAGCAGCAAACTGATTTGGAGCCTCGCTTGTGCGCTTAGGCGCGCTTGAGGCGCGTTTTAATAACATTGTTTGGTCTGTTCCAAAAAGAATGACCCCTTTTTAAATTTAGAAACAATTTAGCTTAAACTTCCAATTGCTACCCTTCTCTACGAACCCCTTTTTGACTTATTTAGGACCACAAATTTCAAAAGTCTACATTTTTTCTTAAACTTCGTGCCTAGTCAAACAGGTTCACATGAATTGGAACGAAAGGAGTAATATTGAACTTGGTGTAGCTGAACTTCAACCTTGCATTCTGATGTTGACACCTTAAACATAACTGAAAAATAACAACCATGTCAGAAGAATGCTGCCGAATCTGCATGAAAGTCTTTCGTCGCATTGGTGCACTAGCCACTAATACAACATAATACAAGTAGTGTGTGGGTGTGTACTATAGTAGATTAACATGAATACCCGTTTTTATTTACACAAAATGTCCTTACTATCTCATTAATAGTAGGTACTTTTCTGGTTTTCTCAACCAAGAACTAAACCCAAATCAAACCCAACTATCTATATTTCACCCCTCTTTATCTCTTTCCTCCCCTTCCCTATTGCTCCAACAAAGCTTTACGGCTTTATACTTCTCGACTCACTTCTCAGCTCATATAAGTCATGAATGTAGAGAATATTCCAAGGCCTGATGAAACAAAAACGGGTGAATCATCTCTTTTTGCACTGCCCAGTGGTGGCATATGATATCTGGAATATGTTCTTAGCAGTATTCTGCCTCAGTTGGGCCATTCCTTCTCTTTTGACGAAGTAAGAGAATTGCATTAAAGGCATTAAGAAAATGCAAGAAGTACAAAAGAGATACATAAAGACATAGTCAGCTCTATAGACAAAAACAAGACTAAAGCTAAGGAGCTGACAAAGTCCAAAAGATTAATAGGACAATTTACGGGAGCTAACTTCTGCCAACTATATAACCATAAAAGACATTTAGCCTTAAGTGCGTATGTTGGAGCTGATATCCCATCAAAACATCTGCGATTCCTTGCGATTCCTTTCTGTCCAAACACACCACAAAATATAAGAAAGAATCATCTGCCAATGGAGTTATCAACTTTCCATGAAGACCAGCTTTTATAGGCATCCTTAATGTTCTTAGGCATGACCCAGCTTAAACCAAAGATGGCAAAGAACATGCACCAGATATTTGTTGCAACAAGGCAGTGAAGAAAGAGAGGCCTATTGGATTCTGGCTGCTGCAAACACATATAACCTTTGTTGCTCGGACTTTCCGAAAATGCGGCAGGATACATGTCGGATCCTCCAAAAAGTAATGTATTTTTGAAGGATCCGACACAGAAGGGGCTACATTTTGAAGAGTCCGCGCAACATAGGATATAACATTTGTTTGCCATTGAAAACTTCTTCTACTGAGATTGTCCTGGTCCTGGGTTAGGCATGCTTCATTTAGGGCTATCCAACTGAAACATGAGATTTTTGTTGGTAGCTTGGTCTTCCAGATGTATTTCCAAGGCCATCTATCAATTAATTCGTTGGTGGAGTAAAAGTGAGTGTAGCCTGCTTTCACAGTGTAAAGACCATCCTTGGAACTTCCCCACCTTATGCTGTCAAAAGTATTTTCCTTGACTGAGAGGCCTTCCAATATTGCCAGCAGACTTAGAAGTTGTGGAAGCTCCCAGTTCTGAAAAGAATGTGCCAACAATTGTCTTGCCAATTTTGAGAAATCGTGGAATCTTGGTTCTGAGCTATCCGATAGAGGCTAGGAAACTCAGAAATTAGGATGGATCCTTCAAACCATTTATCCTTCCAAAACTTTATGTGATTGCCGTTGCCCAATTAAAATAAGAGTTCAGGGAAAATTCACTCAAGAGCTTCCTAATGTTCTTCCATGGACCGACCCCATATGGACTTCTAGACAACTTAGTACACCAATGATTCTCAGACCCATGCTTGGCCCTGACCACCTCTTTTCATAATGAATTCTCCTCAAGATTGTATCTTCGTAGCCATTTCATCAGCAGCATTGTTGTGGATGGAAAGATCTCTAATGCCTAGGCCACCCAAATACTTTGGCATGGTGACATTTGACCACTTGGCTAGATGAAATTTATGAGCTTTGCTACCTCCTTCCTATAGAAATGTTGTCCTGATCTTGTCAAGCTACTTTACAATTTTGTTGGGGATTGGTATGAGGGACATCAGGTATGTTGGGATGCTATCTAGCACACTGTTGATAAGTGTCTGCCTTCCCCCAGTTGAAAGATACTGTCTTTGGCAAGAAGCTGATTTCTTTTCAAATTTCTCAACTACTCCATTCCACACCTCGTCTGAATTATGTTTTGCTCCAAGACGTAGACCAAAGTATGTAGTAGGTAGTGTAGCATTACCACAACACAGAATTCCAGCTAGTTCCTCCAAATTGTTGACTTCATTTACAGGATAGATAGTGCTTTTTGCCATGTTAATGTGCAAACCTGAAATAGCTTCAAACAGATTCAAAGTTAGGTTAAGGTATAGAACTTGGGATCTTTCAGCCCCACAGAAGATCAGAGTATCATCTGCATAAAGCAAATGAGATACTAAGAGAGATGATCTAGAGTTAAGCCCTACTTGAAAGCCAATAATCCATTGGAGCTACTTTGCTTTGTCCAACATCCCGCTGAGGCCCTCCATGGCCAGAATAAAAAGGAAAGGAGAGAGAGGGTCCCCCGTCTAAGTCCCTTCTGAGATGAAAAGAATCCCACTGGCCCTCTATTTACAAGTATTGATAATTTTACTATGGTAATGCAAAACTTCATCCATTTAATCCACCTGTCACCAAAACCCATCTTCCTAAGCACATTTAGAAGATATGCCTAATTCACCTTATCAAAGGCCTTTTCTACATCTAGCTTGCATAAAATACCAAGATTTTCATTCTTCAATTGCCAGTCTAATACCTCATTTGCAATGAGGGCTGCATCAGTGATTTGTCTGCCGTTTATAAAGGCATTTTGATGAGCGGAAACTAGACCATCGACCGCTTTCTTGAGCCTTTCTCCAAGTAGTTTAGTTGTTATTTTGTAAACATTACCAATCAAACTGATTGGTCGATAGTCCTTTAGTTCAATGGCTCCCTTCTTTTTGGGAACTAAGGCTATAAAAGAGGCATTGCAAGACTTCACCATGTGAGCAGCCATCACCTCTTCCTTAATAATCAACCATGCTTTTTGAAAAAATGCCATTGTGTAACCATCTGGCCCTGGAGCCTTATCTGGAGAGCATGCTTTAATGGTGGAAAGGACCTCCTCCTACTCAAAAGGAATTTCCAACCATGCTTTGTCTCCTCTTTGTCTCCTTCTGATATTCTTTTTCCAGATCATCAAGACTAGTTGTGGGTCTCCATTGTTCAGACTCGGTGTATAATTGTTGGTAAAAATCCAGAATTTCTCCTTTTATCTGCTCCTTATCTTCAATAATCTCGGAATCAACCATAAGTTTGTCAATGCAACTATTTCTTCTATGGGAGTTTGCAATTCGTTGAAAGTATTTGGTGTTCCTATCTCCTTATTTGAGCCATAGGCACCTGGTCTTCTATCTCCATGAAATCTCCTCAGTTTTTGCTATCTGCTCCAATTCTAATTTTAAGGCAAACATTTTACTTTTTTCCTGTACAGTTTGAACCCTATTCTCTGTGACATGTTCCAATACTATCTCAAGGAAGCAATCGAAGGTTGGTGCTCTTGGAAAGTTGGGAAATCCATCAGGAAAACCTGGCAAATGATCCCAGCTTGTATATGTTGGAAGTATATGGACAGAAAGAAATTCCGGGTGTTTTGAAGGAATCTCAACTTCCACCAGTCGTATGAACTCTAAGTGTCTAACGATCTGTTTAGTTGGAGCTAGGGGTGGGCATATATCGGGTAAAACCGATAACCCGGACCGTTAATTTTTTACTGGGTTATCGGTATTAGATTATTGGGTTCGGTAACGGGGTAAAAAAAAATTTATTGAGTTATCGATTCAATCTCGGTTTGCATTTTTGTTATTGGGTAAAAACCGATACCCCAATAAGAATGAAGTAATTTACTAATCTACCTTTAAGTATATACTAGGGTTTTATTTTTACTAATTCCCTTCCCTCTTCAGTTCACTCAGTCTTTGTCTCTCTCATTGTATTTCCGCTGCAGCCCCCAACTCCAAACAGTTAATCGCATTGTGTAACGCCAGACGCCTGAGCCTCAACTCTCATCCAGACACCACGCCAGTGCCTGAGCCTCACAGTTCTCCGCAAGTCACGCCGATTCACTCCCTCACTCGTCAATCGCATTGTGTAAGTTTTGGCTCAAGATTTTTTGTTTGCTTCTGATTTTTGCCTCTGTTTGCTTCTGATTTTTGCCTCTGTTTGCTTCTAATTTATGTTTTCTGTTTGCTAACCGCCAGTCTTGGTGTCTTCTCTACTCATGTGAAATTTACGGTTAGAGTAGCAATTTTTTTGATATTCAGTTTGAGTAATTGAGCACTTTTAATTTTAGTTTTATCTTATCGGGTAAACCGATAACCGATAGACAAAACCGATAATTTTCAAAACCGAACCGGACCGACCGATGACCACCCCTAGTTGGAGCAACCTTTCCCCTGTAAATGATGTTATTCCCCTTTTAGATTTATTAGCTCCCTTAACATGGCGTAATGCCTTTCTTTTGGCTATTGGTCTTGGTTAACTCAAGTTCCGTAGGTTTTTTGTCTTGTTAGAGTTAACCAAACACCTACTCATTGTACCCTTTCTAGCATTTCTTGATGCATTCAATGAAACATCTTATTTCATCAAAAAAAGATAAGAAAGGACAAGAAGCCAGTTGTCTTTATGGAGGAGGAATCAAATAACTTCAGGGATTGGAAAGAAACTTCAAGGCTTAAAGAGTTTGCTTCAGCTAGGAAAGAGACAATAATTACATGCATCCAGTCATTAATTTAAGCGTCCAATTTTTCCTTCTTTCCTACTTTTTTCGTTGATGAACAAAAAGCAAAATTACCCAAACACAGAGGCCAGTTGCTGCTCTCTCCATGGCGAGAAAGGGGCTGCAGAATTGCCTCAATTATTTGGGAAAAAAAATGATCCGGACAACTCTTCTCGTTTTCATGTGGAGAACAAAATGACAATATTTTCCTATGTTTTTTCAATGGATTAGAGAAGTGGAAGGGATATTATAGTCAAAATAAAAGTCACCGTGGTCTAACCTAGTGATTGTAGTGGCTAGCAAAACCCACATGCACGCACATATACATTGCCATTGTAGGTGAAAATACAAGTACATTTGAAAAATAATTATAAAAAAAAACAAATAAATTCTAGGTTGAAGCGCAGATATTTTGCTCTTTAAGGAGATTCAAACGCACTACTATAGAATCATCACCAGTTCAGCAGTAACAACATTGACTTGTCCCCTCTGGAATACAACAACCCGACAATGTCGTATGACCCGAACAACATCGGGAAGCTTCACCAACAAGAACACTGGCTTCGACAAAATATTACTCACTTTTGTAGTGAATAAGTTGAAGACTTAACACTTCTTTTTTCTTGCATCTCTCTTTTTTCACAA